>RCUC01085280.1:0-52995 GCA_003697995.1 Taxidea taxus jeffersonii
GCTGTTCTCCTTGTTAAGTGAACTTGGTCTTGGCTGGATTTCTTGTTGATCTTCTGGGGGAGGGGCCTGTTGTAGTGATTCTCAAGTGTCTCTGCCCCAGGCAGAATTGCAGCGCCCTTACCAGGTGCCGGGCTAAGTAATCCTCTCAGGTTCTTTGGGAGCTTTTGTTCCCTGAATCTGTAGAGTTCTGGAGGACGGGAATGAAAATGGCGGCCTCCCAATTTCTGGCTCGGAGGAGCCGAGAGCTCAGGGCCCAGTCTTCAGTGCGCCTTCATAGAAAAGCGTTTAATCACTCCCGTCTCCCCAGCCTCCAGCCGTGCTCGGAGAAAATCGTGCGTAATCAGTCCTGTCTCACTGGCTTCTGGGAGTGCTCCGAGCTCACCCAGCCTGTGACCAAGTGTCTCTGTCTCTGGCAGAGTCCCACCTGGAGTCTCTGAACCCCGTAGATCCCTGAGCTCTCCCGAGTCAGAGTCTCCCCGGATCTTGTGGGGACCCCTCGCACAGAGCACCGGCCTGTGTCCCAGACCACGGCTCTAGGAAACCCCGAGTTGAGAGCTCACTCCTCGGCTCTATCTCCGCAGCCGGCTTCCCCGCTCTAATACCTGTGAGCTCTGCGACACTCAGACACCCTCAGACACCACAGATCCTT
This sequence comes from Taxidea taxus jeffersonii, assembly GCA_003697995.1. NCBI lineage: Eukaryota > Metazoa > Chordata > Mammalia > Carnivora > Mustelidae > Taxidea > Taxidea taxus. Next base: position 650 of record RCUC01085280.1, read on the forward strand.
CTGTGACCCCGTGGGACCTGAGTCTACGCTGTTCCCGTGAGGTCTTCACCCCAGTTTAGCCTCTGGAGCGATGTCCCTCCGTGGAGCAGACTTTTAAAGTCCTGATTTTGTGCTCCGTTGTTACGCCACTTGCCGGGAGCCGGCCCCTCCCCCTGGGGTCTATCTTCCTGTCGCGTTGGATTCACTTCTCTGCTGGTCCTACCTTTTAGAAAGTGGTCGATTTTCTGTTTCTAGAATTGTTGTTTTTCTTCTCTTCGATCTCCTGTTGGATTCATAGGTGTTCAGAATGGTTTGATAGGCTATCTAGCTGATCTCCTGCTGCCTGATGTCATCTCAGCCTGCTAATTCTCCGCCATCTTGACTGCTCCTTAAAGATTTATTTATTTATTTGACAGAAATCACAAGTAGTCAGAGAGCAGGCAGAGAGGGGGAAGTAGGCTTCCCGTTGAGCAGAGAGCCTTATGCAGGGCTCCATCCCAGAACCCTGAGATGATGACCTGAGCCCAAGGCAGAGGCTTAACCCACTGAGCCACCCAGGCACCCTGAAAACAAAAGTATTTTAAAACAAAACAAAAAATGATATGTTCCATAAGCCTTTAAGCTTTAAGAACTCACTTCAATTTCATTTTTTTTCCCAAGTCCCCTGCACAAAAGTCATTTAGATAGTCACTGAAGAAGCTCAGTGTAGATCTTTATATTCTGTCATTCAGTATCTTCCCTACACTACTTTAAGTGGCTGTGATATCATAGATCCTAGTATTCTTTTCATGATCACGGGTCTATGCCACAACTGTGTTTCTGAGGTTTACTCATAATTCATTTCATTTTTAACTCATCTCCTCCGACATCATGAATTTTGCTATTAGTTGCTTTGATCATAGATAACTAGAAGGGCTTCAAGTGACTCATATTTGCTTAGGATAAGATCCAAGCTCAGTAGAATGGCCTATCATTTCCCCCATGATTTCCCCACTTTTCACGAGTTTTATCTCACAGTCTTCTCTGGAATACGTTGTGTGGACCTAATGTATTTCAGTTCTCCATTTTGTTCTTCATCTCGCTTTGCTTGCTGTCTTTCCACTACCACAAATGTCCTTCATTTCTTCTTGGGTCCATACATTCTCCTGACTCCCTCCTACACATTATTTAGGATTCAGTGCAAACATTGTAGAAGAAAACCTTCTTTAACCATGCCATGTGTATTATTAGGTGAGTCACTTTACTGCTTCCCTTGAACTTAGTAAAACATTGTATTTTTTCCACTCTATTGTACTCATTATTGTATTGTACTCATTTTTACTCATTGTATTTTTCCACTCTATTGCATTAATGTCCTACTCACCAAAATATAAGACCCTTACAGACTAGGACCATGCTTTTTATAATTATAAGGCAATAGTCTCTGTCTCCTGGTAATGGATCATTATATTTTGGTTCACTATAAAAACTGGTAGTATTTCAGACTTTGGCATTTTCTTTAGCTCTTTTCAAGAATTGTAAGACCAACAAGGACTAAATAGTATTAGGACTGGCCAAAAAATAAATAGGACTCTTTGGTACTTGAATTTCAGCCACCTCTAGGAAAGATATAATTGTTTAATCCTCTTTAAAAAGGGAAATGAGAGGGATGACTAGGTGGCTCAGTCAGCTAAACCACTGCCTTCAGCTCAGGTCATGACCCCAAGGTCCTGGGATCGAGTCCCTCATCAGGTTCCTTCCTCAGCGGGGAGCCTGCTTCTCTCTCTGCCTCTGCCTGCCACTCTGCCTGCTTGTGCACTCTCGCTCCGCCTCTCTCTCTCTCTCTCTCTGACAAATAAATAAATAAAATTAAGAAAAAAAAAAAAGAAGGGGTATGAAACAGGCCCATAAATTCTGTCAACTAAATTTTGACCTGATGTGTTCTATAAATGTGATATAAACCCAAAATGATTTAACGGCATGTCAGAACTGAGGATACCAAGAGCCTACTGAGGTTGGCTTTGGTTTTCAGAGTCATACTAGGTGTTCAAGGTTGGTACCCCAAAGGAGTCAGATGAAATAGCCTGACACAGGGGTTTAGATAGATATACTCTTGCTGGCCTGTGTATCCCTTCTGGGGTATTTTGAGAGCTATTATAAAAGTGCCACTTGGAATTGGACTCCTTAATGCTAAATATTTAAAAAATTTAAATTTAAGACTAAAGTTTTTATATATTTTTATTTTAGTTTTTAAAAGATTTATTTATTTTTTAGAGAGAGATTGAGCACAGGTGGGAGGGGCAGAAGAAGAGGGAGATCTCACCACCCTGAGATCCTGGTCTGAGCTGAAACCAAGAGTTGGAAGCTCAAAGGAGTGTACCACCCATGTGCCCCAAGACTAAAGTTTTTAAGAAATAGGTTAGTTTTGATGAACTGAGATAAGGAAGAAAGGCTTATCTTAACTTCCTAGTACTTGGACATTGACATAAAAAAATCCTTTTCTTCTCTTATGGATGAACACTGTCAGAGATAGGACATAGACATTTCAAATTACAGATCTTTAAAGAAGTAGTCTTAATGATTTTTAAATCTTTTCAGAGGTGTAAAACATAGTACCATGCCCTTCTGTGTTGTTCTCTCCTAAGCTATTATACTTTCATTTGCATTCTACGGTTGGTTTAAGGAAAGTTTCAGAATGCTATTATTGTTGTTGTTGTTGTTATAATTATTATTATTGCTATGTAGTATTTAGGAATACCACCACTTCCATTAGACACAAAGCACAATAATTAAAACAAAACTTAAGGAAAAATATTCATGTTTTCATGTAGAGCATTTCCCAAATCAGTCTATCTTCTTGTTCTTCAGGAAATGCCCCTTTAATATTTAAGAGAAAAAGGTTTTCATTTTTTAGCCTATTATGGTGTATTTAAAAATTACCAATGATTTTATCAAGAAAATGGAGCTTCATTCAATTCACGGTTGAGATAATGGAATTTAGTTTAGACTTCTACTTGATAACCATGTGATTATCCAAGGGCTAATGCTGTCACAGACCAAATTCTTTCAAAAACTGTATCCTACCCTTTCTCTAAGTGCCTCTTTCATCATGCTTCATTGATTAGAGCAGGACTAGGTTACAAATAATGTACTTTTTAAAAAATTTCAATGTGTTCAACAATAACATATCTTTCAGGAGTATTTTTACCTTAAAATTCAGTGATTAATTTTTTATACTACTTTTGCTTTCTCCTTCTGGGGATTAACTGACTCCTCTGACGGTCTTAGTATTTCTTGTTGACTTTTATCGTATTCTTTGCATACCCCAAAAAAAGAATCTGTACCCGCCCCCATGGAACAGAATAATTTATTCAACAATTTGTGGAGACTGTTACTCTATCCAAGGGTGAATACTCAACTTGAGAAGCGTTTGATCATTCTTTTTGTTGGTTTGGTATTTTCAGCATTATACTTTGGTCAATATATTGACAAGTAAATTTAAGAAAAACTATAAAACCATCTAGTTAGTCCAAATAGGCAGTTTATACTTGGCACTGATCCAAGGGAGTAGATTGGCTTTGCATTGTTCTACAGAGGGTGGTAAAATTTTATGTTCAGTAAAACTTTTTAAGGGAGTAAACTCATTATCGGCCTTCAGTTAATATCAATATCTATCAATCTATCCATGACCTATATGACCTAAATTTCCAAAGAAATATTTATATTAAGTCACTATTTAATAAGAACATAAACTATCAAAATATTTATTTGCCTTAAAAATTTATTAAATCTATTTATTTAGAGAAGGACCTTCTTCTTTAAATATTTTACTCAGTATCATTCTACTCATTTTAGGTACAAGTTCAGTTGGCTATGTGTTAGAGGCGAGGGAATACAATTCTGCATGAGCAAGATATCTGGTGGCCTAAGAATTTAGTGAAATTTCATCTTGTAAAATGTGTCTTTGTTTTCTAAAGGAACATAGCTTGCCTTTTGCTTAAACATTTCTGTGGGGCTACTTCTATTCATGTATCTTTTTAATAAACTCAATATATGTTTATATATAGTGTAATTAAAGTACCCATGACAAACTGAAAATTGCATTTGCGTTGTAAAATGTAGTATTTCAAATTCATATACTGGAGGTTATGTAAGGCTAAATGTCTCTTCATAACATAAATGACTAAAATATAGAAGGTAGGGTTTTAGCACACTCTGGAATCAGACACAAAGATGCAGCCAAGTATATGTCATGATGATGGTTAGGCTCCTTATTGAACATTTTGTAAGGTTAATAACCTGCTCTCTGCTTTTGCATTATGCTGCATTATTTAGAATGTCTAATCATTTTTAGACGTTAGGTTGCCAGCATGAAGAAGGCAAAGACGTGTCATTGCAATAGTTTCTATAAACTGACCTATTTCTCATTTATTTCTATCATGCTGCACGTAATTCTCACACTTGAAAATCACAAAAGTTTGTCTAAACTACCTGAACATGTGAAAACTGGTTTAATGCCTATTTTCCCTGCTTGCAGGAAAACTAAGCACAAGCATATCACTTTGATCCAGTGAAACATTTATATTATTTTATGTTATACTGAATGCACTCTGTAAGAACTCACTATCACAGTATTCAGATGATTTGAATGCTGTTTATTAGTTGACATAATCTCAGCACTTAGTTTATTTGCAGAAGTAGTAAGCCTTGCTTTATATTTCTTTCTATCCTGTCTGTTAATTTACTGGACCTTTATAACCTATGAACCTAGTGTTAATCGACAAAGTTAGCATTAACTAACCTTGGCTCATTGAGAATGTCAAGTGGATCTCTAGAGTTAGTCTTAGATTCTGAGCTATTTTTTCAGTATGCTTTTGATTTTGTTTTAATGCATAATTAGAAGATTCCCAGTAGATTAAAGGTAGAAGATGTGTAGAAGGTTTCAACTTTACAGAGAACTAATGCACTGTTCCATATTTGTAGTGAAATATGCCAGCCTAGTTATTAACCATGTAACTTTGGTGTCCAGAGAAACTCTGAATTGAAAGAAAAAAATGTCCTTTTCTTCTTCACAAGAACATGCCTACTTTTTAATTATTTCCATTATAATCTTCATATGTGGACAAAATAGGATTTTGCTCAAGTTATCTTAAGATATGGAAAGGATAGCTTGATATCCATATTCACTGCCAGGATATAAGGTAATCCTTTCAAAAATACAATGTGATCTAGTAATTAATGGTACTTTTTTTTTTAAGATTTTATTTATTTATTTGGCAAAGAGAGAGAGCACAAGTAGGGGGAGTGGCAGGCAAGAGACAGGGAGAAACAGGCTCCCCACTGAGCAGGGAGCCTGAGGTGAGGCTTCATCCCAAGACCTGGGGATCATGACCTGACCGGAAGGCAGAAGCTTAACACACTGAGCCACCCGGGTGCCCCAATGGTACTTTTTTGTAATAACACAAACTCACTACTTTGGATGTTTTATAGTTTAAAAGCCTAGCTTCAGGGCACCTGGCTGGTTCAGTAGGTCAAGTAGCTGTCTCTTGGTTTCAGCTAAAGTCATGATTTTAGGGTCATGGAATCAAGCCCCATATGGGGCTCTGCACTCAGCAGGGAGTCTGCTTCTTTCCCTCTCCTTGTCTCTCTGCCCCTCCCCTACTCCTGCTCTCTTGCTCTCTCTCTCATTCCCTCTCTTTTTCCCTCAAATAAATGAATAAATCTTAAAAGAAATAAAAAAAATAAAAGCCTAGGTTCAACCAAAATGTCTACAAGGTTCTTATTTCAAACAGCACCAAAATCTTCTGCCATTTCATTGTTCAAAAGATATTGAAACAAGTTACCTTTTTATTGATCTTGAATGTGTAGATCTATCTATTTATCCTTATCTATGTCTATCTATATTTATTGTTTTTAAAGATTTTATTTATTTATTTGAGAGAGAGAGAGAGAGCGCATGAGAGGAGAGAGGTCAGTGGGAGAAGCAGACCCCCTGCCAAGCAGGGAGCCTGATGTGGGACTCAATCCCGGGACTCCAGGACCATGACCTGAGCCGAAGACAGTCGCTTAACCAACTGAGCCACCCAGGCGCCCCATCTATCTATATTTAAATCTAGACTTCCAGCATTGCTTGGTATCAATTTAAGTTTTCACAGCATTTATTACCTCATGTTAGATATGTGCATGTGCATATTAACATGGTTTATACTATGATGCATTACTTTATTTTTCTGTTTATGCCTTATTCATTCCAGAAAGTATAGTGAAAATAACAAAATGTGCAAAACTGTAGCAACATATAAACAGTAATGTCAAAAAAAGCAGGACTGGAAAAATTAAGACTAAAAGTAGGGCAAGAGCAGAAAAAATAAAGGCCATCCTTGTACAGTTTTTATCTTATAGCTTCCATTTTGACTTCAAGAATAAAAAGGGGGGGAAAAAACACACGATTACATGATTCTAATTTCCAAAGTAAAAGGATATTATTTACCTATTACCTATTAAATTACCTATTATTTAAAGAAAACAAAGTTCTTAGCATAAATGGCCAAATAAATTTGTTATGTAGAATTTCATAAGAAGATGATGGAGCAAAATAAATGCTGTGAAAGTAGTTTGAGGAAAAACAGAAACATGTTATTATGGTTTGATTTTGTGTCCCTGATAAAAATTGTGAGAACTATTTGTAAACGGAGTTACATTCAATTGATGTTTGAGAGGGAATTGACACAGGAATAATTTTCTATATATGTCCAACTAAATCCTCACATAAAGAGTAGTCAGAAGATCATAGCCTTCAAATAATCTTCTCTGAATATTTCTTTCAATAAGATTGTATTAGATGTAAATATCAGACAGTTTGATGGCACAGCTTCTGATGTAAGCCTAGAAGGACAATTCAAATTTGCCCTCTGTCGGGGGATTCCTGTGACTGAAAAATAAGACGACAGACTGTAAAGTAAGGTTAATATGGCGGTGTGAAAACCTAGGGATTCTCATCTGATGGATGAAAGGCATCCAGTGAAAGCAAAACTAAGTCTTCCTTGCATGGAAATATGGGTTTTATCTTTCTCTAAAGGTCATTGTTTTGGGTTAAAGAACTTTCATGGAATCAAAGAAGAAAAAAGGGAGGAAGAGATTCACAAATTGTGTGTCAAAACTCACGGTAGGACGTACAGAGGGATATTTGTTACATGAAGCACGGAGTGAGTTATCTTAGGAGCGGATATATGCTGAGGTCTATTATCTTATAGAGTGGTGTGGCTGGAGTGCTAATGAGTTCCATGTAGGATCTCCCTGGCCACTACCCCCTGACTACTTTTGAATATTGAATGTGTCTTTTTATTACTTTTTAAAGATTTTATTTATTTGAGAGAGTGTGTGCACAATTGGGGAGATGCAGAGGTAGGGCGACAAGCAGTCTCTGCATTGAGCACAGAGCGGGACACAGGGCTAGATCCCATGACCGTAAACTGAGATCATGACCTGAGCCACAATCAAGAGTTGGAGACCTAACCAGCTGAACCACCCAGGTGCCCCTGAATGTATCTTTTTAAAGGAAAGGCTGATAATACAAACTCAAAGAGAGTCACAATACGAGACGTTTATGGCACCTTATTTAATATAGCCAATAATTGTATGGCAAAATCCATGTCTTGTGTATGTATCTCTCATATCTTTCTTAGGTTATATGGTTGACATTTTCACGAATAGAATAAAGCAAATATTTGGCTCCAAGTTTATAGTAAAAATATAACTGTAGCATGTGGTAATTTTATTTTATCACATGCTTCAACTATCTATTAACTTCACCAACATGTTCCAAGGAATGCCAGGTTACGCAAAAAACTCTTGGAAGGAGAATATGATATAAAAGACCATTTAATTAGTTTTAGTAGAGACTTTTAAGGTTCTAAAAGGCATCTGAAAAGAAGGATCTCTAATAATTCTAATGGCTGGGTAACAATATTTTGCAAGTTTGTTGGTTGTTGATTAGTTCTTTTTTGCAAAATTGAAGGTGTTCCCGAGTATTTTTAGTTATAATGTTGATGATAAATCAATGTGATGGGACATTTGGATAGACTTCAAAAGATAAGTAACATTCGTATACCGAATCACTTTATTTCTACCTATTCATGTATGTGGACAAGTTTCTCAATCCATGCACTACACACAGAAGTAGAGTGTATCTCATGCTGAACCCTTTTTCATTCTATCGGTAAGTTACCTTTATCCACAAAGATGTATATCCCCTGGGGAGAAAAATTACGTAAATCGTTAAGAAAAACATTTCTAAAAGTTTCTGACAAATTCTTCTTGGTTTTGCATTTCCTTTTTTTCTTTTGATGATGATAAGTCAAATTTGTGATACAATTTTTTAATCAGTTGAATAATAATCTTAATTTACCTAAATCAAGAATAATTTTTTTAACCTTGTGTCAGGTACAGAATAAGTAATAAGACAAGTGTGGTATACTTGCAGTGGAGCTTAATGGAAGAGTTGCTGTTATTAATGACATCTTAGTATGCTGTTAGTCTTAGTATGCTGTTAGTAATGGCAGTCAGTATGACCACGAGAGAGACCATTGAAGGGGGTATGACAAGATCATGAGAGAATAAAGCATGAATCCGATAGTTTAGAGTGTCAGAAGATCATCTCCGTAGTAACTGAAATCACTACGAATTATGACTGAAATGAAGGGAGAGAATGACAGTGAGTGAACCAAGAAATGGAAACTTCCAGGAATGAAGGCATGAGTTGTGGATTATGTAGTGTGATGATGTGGGATTCAAATAGGAGGTGAAAAGAGGAGGCAAGAATTACTTGGAACTAGTTCTGAGACACATAGTGTCATATTAGATGCTTCCCCCTTTGGAAGAGGGAGCAAAACCAGCTATAGTTGGAGAGATAATAGGAATTCAATATATGAGTTTTGTAAATCTAGTTCAGTACTTCGCTTTATAAAAATGAGGAAGTCATTTTTAACTTCTTGCAAATTCATTGTTACTTAATTATGAAGAATTTTACAGTGTGAAATGTAAATAGATATTAATATAGATTAGTCCCTGCACTCTCTATAGCTTTATTAAGTTGGCCATTCAAATTTAGAATAATGAATTTCAAGCACTACAAATTCTTCCTACAGATAAAAAGATTAAATTTTATCTTTGACTTTCTAAAATTGTAAGTATACACATTTATTCTACTTGTAAATATGTTTGGCAGGGAGGATGAAACAGAAAATCTTTTTAATCTTATGTGTTATTAATATAAATCATTAATGGGTACCAAATTAATACATTTTTTGACATAACAATAGTGGGAAATTAAACAAAATTTAACAGCTGGATTCAATTTTAAAATCTGTGTTTTTTTTTAAATATTCTTCATTCATTCATTTCTAGTATTTCACTTATTGTTTGACATGGGTAGAAATTCTGGCTTCTTCCTTAAGTGTTCTACATCTGGCTCCCAACAGCATTAGGTCAGGCAGGCCACAGGGAAGACAGCGAAGTGCACTATTTGATTTGCCTGAATTTGGAAACAAATGCTCTAAGCATATTTAAATTTCTTAGAGATTAAATGCTAATATTAAGGGAAAATATTTCTCTGCTTGCTTTTATCAGGCAATGACAGTTTTATAACATAACATTTTTATTTTTCCTTAACTGCTAGAAAAAAAGTCAAAGTAAAATTCGGGCAACAACTAGGCAACTCTAGCAACAACCTTGTTGAAACAAGCAACAAGATATGTGTCTGGACGCATTTATTTCTCAGGTTTTAAAAGGCCTTTAATTCTGGTTTTAAATTTTAGTGCCCAATTTAACATTGGGTTTAAGTTTATAACACACTTAATATCATTTGGAAGAAGTACCATCTTAATGAAAACATAAGTATTTTACTTTTTGTTCCTCTGTATGTCTCTTCAGATGGCATCTGTCTTTTATATTTTTTATGGAAAATAGAACAATTCAGAAAAACTGTAATACTTTTTATGTGTTGAAATAACTTCCAAAAATCCAGAGAGTTCACTGATTTCTCCTATCACAAATTCTGTTTTATAATAGAAAAAGTCCTTTAATTCCAATATTCACTAATACTAAATTGATTAGTTTATTACATTTGAAAGTTTTTAGCTGTTTCTACAGGCTTAATATAGATAGCTTACTCTGCAAAACAACGTTTTCTTTCTCCGTGATTTAAAAAATACTTCTTGCATAATGGATCAACTTTGAGACACAGATAAAGATTCCTTTCTTCATATATGAATTCCACCAATCTTTCTAGGAAATATTATTAAAGTCTGTTTGTAAGGATTAGACTGACTAGTAACTGAAATGAACAAGTATATGGTCTGGTTACCATATAGCAATGTATCATAGTTGCTTATGACTTCACTTGTGATATGGCAATTTATAAACTCTGAATTTGCGAACATCCTTCTGTCACACAGGAGCACATATACACATGCATACTTACTTTTTAGAAGTATCTAATGTTTCCAGGTACTCACTTGTCTAACTTCAGGTCACTCACTGTTCTATCCTTAAAATAAACATAGTATATTTTACTTTTTTTCTCAATCCTCATCTCTATACCTTAAGTTGTTTTATATATTGTTGAATAGTGAGTTTATTTTTTATGTAAAAGTGGCATATAATCAAAACTTTGACTTCTAGTAAATTTGCAGACTCTCTATTCTGAGATAAAGTCCCACTTGACAACCTAGATGTATTAACTGAATTTTTCATTTGAAAAAGGTAATAGAGAAACCATAGTCCAAAAAAAGGAAAAAAAAAAGAGAGAGAGAGAGTTAAAAAGGAGCAGGACATCACTGGGTGTTACACACAACTAATGAATATGTTGGCTAACTGAACATAATAAAAAATAATTAATTACTTAATTAAAAATAAGATATGAAAACTGAAATCAGAGTTTCCCATAATGATAATTAATAATACCTAGAACTTCAAACTGTGGGAATTAATAACTAGCTGAATAGCATAAGGAACATCAGGCCATTATGTTTACAAATACCTTGTCCTTTGAGAATTTGTAAATAGTGTCCAGCCCTTTTGAATTCATATCTTCCCAGATTAGCACTGTCCTCCAGTGCCCAGCAGGAACAAATACAAATCTTCTCCAGAAGGATGCTTCCTTAATCCAGGCTCCTGGAAATTCTCACATGTTGACCATGAGCTAAACCACTAACAATAAAAAGAAACAATCCAGAAATGGGCCAACACAAGACAAATTCAACATTCAACACAATGATTCACTAACTTAGACCTCTAAATTACTTCAGCAATTAGAATTTTCAGTACAGAATATTAAAATGATATATATAATAGTGCTTAAGAAACAAACTTTAATAAGAGAGTGAATAAAAGGGGCGCCTGGGTGGCTCAGTGGGTTAAAGCCTTTCTCTGCCTTCTGCTTAGGTTATGATCCCAGGGTCCTGGGATCAAGCCCCCACATCGGGCTCTCTGCTCAGCAGGGAGCCTGCTTCCCTTCCTCTCTCCCTCTGCCTGCCTCTCTGCCTACTTGTGATCTCTGTCTGTCAAATGAATAAATAAAATATTTTTATAAAAGAAAGTGAATAAAAAACAATAACATAAATATAATTGACCAGTCAGATGTGAAAAAGTAACCAAATCTCAGAATAAAAGATATATCAATGAATTGATAACTCAGCTTAACAGATGACTAACACTGCTGAAGGGACGAGTAAATACACAAGGGAGGAAGCCCTAAGCCAGTAGGTAGCACAGAGATAGGGAGATGAGAAATAGGAGACAGAGTTAAGACATACAGATAGAATGAAAGAACATATATTCCATATCTCAGGGAAATTCTGCATGGAAAGAATGTAAAGAATGAAGTAGAGGCACTATTAAACAGTAATGGATGGCCATTTCTGCAAAACTGATAAGAGGCAAGAGTCATCAGATTCTAGAATTAAGGAGTATCCTAAGTAGAGTTTTATAAAGTGAAATTTATACCTAGATTTATCATAATTAAATTATTTTTAAAGTTAAATAATTTTATATGATTTCTTATATTTAAAAATGAATATCAAATTAACACTATATTTATTTAAAAATCATTCAAAAATAAAATCATTATGATATTAGCATTATTTTGAAAAATGTTGGGTGCATAGTTGCTATAACTTTGAGATCTGAAATCCATCAGAGATTCATTCTCTAGATCAGAAGTCAGTAAGGGGTGCTTGCAAATGTCTGCCTTTTTTTTTTAATAATATTTTACTGCAATACAGACATGTCCATTCATGTCTTGCTGGTGGCTACTTTTGAGCTACAGAAGCAACAGCAACTGTATGGTCTGTACAGTCTAAAGTATTTACTCTCTGCCCCTTTAAGAGAAAGTTTGCTGATCTCTCCTCTAGATGAAGCCAAGTTGATTAAGTAGTCCTAAAAGAAAAAGACATTGTTAAATATCATCACCGGTGAGCACATCATTTAACAGGTCAATCTAAAGCATCATAATGTTCTGAAAGTACATCCATGTTATGAGAAATGTCAGTATGATTATTAAAGGGGAGGAATATGGAGAAAATTTAAGACAGGGAGGGAGAACTTGCACAGGGCACTGTGGTGAGGTGGCCTTGGGTGGACATACTGGGACAGTCACCTCCTTTTAGAAGAGAACCAAGGGGGACGCCTGGGTGGCTCAGTTGGTTGGGCGGCTGCCTTCGGCTCAGGTCGTGATCCCGGCGTCCTGGGATCGAGTCCCACATCGGGCTCCTTGCTCGGCGGTGAGCCTGCTTCTCCCTCTGCCTCTGCCTGCCTGTGCTCCCTCGTGTGCTCTCTCTCTATCTGACAAATAAGAATAAATAAATAAAAAAAAAAAAAGAAGAGAACCAAGGGTACTGTATCAGAATAGGCACATTTCTGTTAACAAATATGTCTGGTATCTCGGGGGTTAATTCAAGTACAAAATCTGTCACTTCACAATCTGGTGGTTGGTAGGACCCGTGTTTCAGATCCTCACAGACATTTAGAGACCTACATTTTCTCCTTGTGTTGTCCTACCACACCTGGGGCGTCAGACGGAGAGGTTAGCATGTGACTGGCAGGCTTTTGTAGTCCAGGTCTGCAAATGTCTTACATCACTTCTGCCTGTATTTCTCTGACAACTTCATTATTGTTGGTTGTACAGTCATATCACCTACTAGAAAGACTAGAAAATGTAGCCTGACTGCCGTGTGCACAGGAAGAAGTGTCATGGGTACATGAGTAGTCTTTTCCATTGGGAAGTAGAGGGCAAACACATCTTAATTTATAAATCTGTGGGTTAAACATAGGCTTGCCATACTATGGGGAATAGTTCAAAAATAGTTTTTTGAAGACAGTTGTAATTTTCTGCTTGATCTGTGGGTTCAGGCCACACTGCAGATGTAGAAGCTTCTAGCAAGTAGCTGTCTATTCCTACATCTCAGCGAAACAGAGCCCATACTGTTCAGTCATCTGCAGACCAGTACCATAATATCACTTGGGAGCTTGTTAGGCATGAAGAATCTCAGGCTTCACTCTGATCTGCATGTTGAAAGATCCTCAGATGATTTGTATGAGCATTACAAATTTCTGAGCACCAGGTTAGAACAATTTCTCTAGTCATGTCATGTGCTAATGGGTCTGACATATTCTAAATGTTCCTAAATGTTCACTGACCACAGATGCTATAGTTACCATTTTATATAGCTAAAAATATAATTAATTTTATGTTTCTTCTAGTCCCCAAACCTGTCATCATTAGATTTTCCTATTAAGAGACTAAGGATTATTCTTTATATTATCTCAGCATGAAAAAAAAAAGGCAGAAATTTGAAAGTGCTGTAGTCCTTTGAAAAATTAATCCCAGAGATATTTTCCACCCTTTTATTTAGTTGACAAAGAAAGGATGAAAATTGCTATAGCTTTTCAAAGTAATGATTACACAAATTGAGGGAGAATTTATATATATGTGTATATATACATACATATACATATGTATATGAGGGAGAATTTATATATATGTATGTATACATACATACATATACATATTCATATATGTATATATACATATACATACATACATTATACAATACATACATACATTACACAAATTGATGGAGACTTTTTATATATATGTATATATACACACATGTACAAATGTATGTACGTATATACATATTTCTATGGAAAGTAATCCAATAAATGATTTTTTTAACTTCTCTATCCCTACTGCCTTCCTCAACAAAGGCATTTCTTGGAAAGTTCCCTACCTCTTATCTGAGAAAGGTGAATTTTTTGTTAAGTGTGCTGCAATTTTTAAATTTTAGATTCCACAGACTTCTTATCCTTTCTCTAGTGCCAATATATATATTTTTAAGATTTTATTTACTTATTTCAGAGCATGAGTAGGGGGAGGAACAGAGGGAGAGAGAGAGAATCCCAAGGAGACTCCAAGCCAAGCACAGAGCCCAATATGGGACTCAATCCCACAACCCCAAAATCATGACCTGAGCCCAAATCAAGAGTGGGAGCTTAAATGACTGAGCCACCCCAGCACCCCTCTATAGTGCCAATTTCAAGTAAGGTAAAAGAAAAGTAATTTAATTGAGACTAAACTCCTTGCTTAACTCTCTATTTTTCCTCATCACTTGTATTTATAGAAGATAAAGTCTGTTTCATATACAAATACACATGTGGCATACCCTGTAGCATTTTATTATAGGAGAAGTAGGAGAGGCTTTGTATGGTGCTTGTTCTGAAATACCTATCCATTCGTCATTGGATAGTTCCATTTCTAGAAGAATTAAATTATTCCTTGTTCCATATAAAGAAATGATTTAAAAGAATCCCGTTAAAATTTTTTAGGGCATATGAACTGGTTAAACTGAAGATATTTACATACACTCTGAAGTTTCTTTCTGCCCATCAAAGTGAGCACAGTTTATGTACTCTATGAGGCAGCACCCAGCCTCCCTTACCCCATCAGTAGGGGGTGTATGTCATTCAGGCTTCTGGTTAGGCAGAGAGTGAACAGGTTGGCACCCTCAAAACTACCATGAGGGCAAGATCAGCCTGGAGAAAGTCTGAAGGGGCAGCCAGAGGAGCAAAGTGGCAACTGAAGAAAGAGATGGGAAGAGGAAACTATTTTCCTGGTGCAGCAAGTGTCCTCTGAGAGGAAAAGAGTCATCTTTGGGAATTCTGTGTCATCTGGTTAAAGCAACAGTGGCCTTTCATTGATCTGGATCTGTATTATTTTAGGTAGATATAATACTTTTCTCCTTTAGGATACTGATTAAAGAAGCATTCATTTTCTAAGCCTATCCATGGCTAAAGATTGGGTTGGAGCAATTTGGATGATAACAGGAAGCAGCAGATTATCAAAGATTCCCTGTAATGAAACTCTCTGTGCAAAACTGCTCCCTGTGGCATTATTCTGAAGACACATTCATCGATAGTAGTTGGGATAAGGAGACCCCCATGAGGATTATGTTTAGACTACTAGGTTTACTTTGTAGCTTTAAAGAGACAGGAAGGAGCCAGAAGGGCCATCAGAAGTCCTAGATCATTCTTACAAGATATTCCTGCTAGTGCGACCTTCATGATTTGATCATTTATAACCAAAAATTAATGAAAGTGAGAAATCCTCAGTAAAAGTGTTGGAATAGAAACAGAAAAGCTGACTGGTGAATGTATGTTCTCTCTTCTTCACTATTTCCTGTGCAGGTAAAAATGTGACCACTGCGATTTTGAGGAGGTCACTTTAACACCTGTAGATAGATTCCTTTTCATGATCAATACTTCTTCTACCTTTAAAATACAAATGTCAACAGTTAAATGCTTTGCACTCTGAAGGAAATAAAATTTCAAGTAATTGTTTTCTTAGCCAAAGAACTAAAATATTATCTGTGTTTTCAGCTTCTTTTGTTTTTCTTTTTGATTAGGATATGTCTTGAAGTAAGTCTCCTTTGTGTTTACTGTGTGTGTGGCTTTTTTTAAATATAATTTTTATTATTTTATTAACATGTAATATATTATTAGCCCCAGGGGTACATACAGGTCTGTGATGCGTTTTCAGCTTCTTAAGTGGATCAGATGCTTTGTGAAAGGAATGAAGTCCGCCTTGTGCAGAGAGATGATGACTGTAAATCACATCATAATATGATAGGACTTGTTCCACTTTTATGGCTTTTTAGAAACCTTGCCCTGGGCAATAAATAAATAGATAGATAGATAGATTGATTGATAGTTGTAAAAGCTTGGTAAATTCAGTGTGTCCTGAACACAAATCTGGGTAAACACAGGTAGCCTGAGTGCATTATGTTGTAAACGTGCTCGGTTCAATTCATTCACTCAGCAGACATTTATTGAACATGAACTAGGTGCCAAGCATGACACACACTCTGCTTTCAAAAGGCTGCATGAGCTAAGAAAAATCACACCTATGCTTTCAGGACAGTCCAGTCTAATGGAATATATAAATAAAGGAATGATCAAAACAAAACAAAGCAAAAATCTCATGACAAGAACTGTGCTAGACATCAACACTAACCGAGGCCCTGGAGAGTGGGAGGTGAACTTTAATGCTAGAGGAGCAGAAACGCTTCAGAAATGATGCAACTTTGAGCTGAACCTTGAAAAATATGATTTTGCCAGTTACAGAGAAGTGGGTAAGAATTTCTGGCGTGGGGAACAGAAGATGAGAAGGCACAGAACTGGCATATTTTCAGAAACAAGGGAAATCTGGGTCATTCTTGTATGGTCAAGTGGTATGAAATAGAACCACACAAACAGGACTGGATCATATTGTATGTACCTTACATGTTATGAGTGTGAATTTTTTTCCAAGCTGGGATTGAGGAATCAATAAATGTTTGTTGTTGTTGTTGTTCTGTTTTAATTCGAGCATGCCGATATTTTAAAAAATGTTTTAGGTAACACTGGATATGAAGAATCGGTGTAAGGAGAAAGTGGTTGTTCTGATGTGAATTGTGAGTGTGTTACAGGAGCGGTCACAGGAAAGAGTATATTTAAGGGACACTTCTAACATAAGCGATTGAATTTTGAGAAGGAAGATAGAGAATTTGGGGGGTGATGTAAGTTTATTGCAAGGTTGTGTAATATTGGTCAGTGAGGATAAGAAACCGCACCTGGTAGTGGCACCTGGGTGGCTCAGTGGGTTAAGCCTCTGCCTTCAGCTCAGGTCATGATCTCAGGGTCCTGCGACCGAGCCCCGAATCATGCTCTCTGCTCGGCAGGGAGCCTGATTCCCCCTTTCTCTCTGCCTGCCTCTCTGCCTACTTGTGATCTCTCTCTCTCTCTCTCTGTCAAATAAATAAAATCTTAAGAAAGAAAGGAAGGAAGGAAGGAAGGAAGGAAGGAAGGAAGGAAGGAAGAAACTGCACCTGGTAAAACTCAGGTCAAATTGTATAAATTCAAGAAATGACATGCCAGATGCATGCCTTTTACCCCAAACAATACAGATCATTAATAATGTTCGCTTTCAGGATAGCAAGTAGGGTGAGTGATACATTCTAAAATATGGGTACAGAGGGCAGTTCAGGAGTATATACTGAAATGTGGGCAATGGCAGTGTGGAGCTCATGTCTTATATTCCAAGACCGTGTATGTATTAGATTGTCCTTTTAATTTTAAATTATACTTTCTTCACTTTTTAAATTTATTCTCACATTTTGATCTGACATTGTGGAAAGTCTAGAGCTGAATCACCACCAGAGAGGCAGTATGTCACTGTGGTTGACGAGGGAGATTCTAGACCCAAATTGCTGGGTTCCGATATTTGCTCTGTCATTTATTACCTGTGTGATTTAGAGCAAGTGACTTACACTTTCTTTGCTGGAATTTATTCATTTGTAAAATAGTGATGACGGTAGCTAAGTACTGTTATTAGTAGAATACTATAATTACAGTTGGGAATAAATAAAAGCAAAACACTAACAGTGCCTTTAGCAAAGGCTAACTACTAATCTAAGCATTTTGTATATATCATCTCATTAATTCCTCATAAAAAGCCCGCAAATTATGTATTATTACCCCGTTTGCAGATGAAGCAGTCATGGTTCAGAGATGTTGAGTGACTTGCCAAGTAAAGCAGAAAGTTTTTGGCAGACTCTCTACTTGAACTCAAACAGGGGGTGCACTGTCTGTCTTGCAACCAGTTTATTTTTTGATTCTTTCATGGGTGGTTTTATTTTAAGCTACTGAGGAGATGAGCTCATACATGTAAAGTGTTTAGAACAGAGTCTGGCATGAATAAGTGCCAGTAGGCACTAGCTGCTCCTGTGACTGCTATTTCTACAACTTAATAGGTGTGAAAGAAAGAAGTGCCTCTTATATACAACACCTAAATGCATTAAAAACAGTTTCTTCTCATCAGTATAACTTACACTTTGTGAGAAAAGTCTCTATTACAACAGCTTACTACTAGTAACGGTCTCTGAGCTTTCTGTTGTTGTTATTTTTCTATTTATGTGGTGAATTGTCTAGCTTTATCAGGTAGGTTATGAACTCCATAAGAAAAGAAAGTTTGTCCCCCTTGTTTCTGTTTTTCACCCAGTAACTAACAAAGAGGTAGACACATTATAGGTAATCAATAAATATATAAGACAAACAAAGGCAGACACAATAAAAATGAGAAAAAAGGAATCGTTTTTTTTAACCTTATTCACTTGCACTGCCTCTGAAAAAACATTGAAATAAGAAGAACATATCGCATAATTTTTCTAAAGCCATTAGTAAGGCTTCAATCAGGCCCTTGGCGTTAAAAAATGTGTGCATGCAAGAATCGTAAACGGGCTTTCAGGCCCACTTAATGGTATCATTGCTCTTCTCACTGAGTCTCCCACTTGCTTTGTCTGAAGAGTAGCTAAGAAGGCAGATAGGTTTCCTAGAGTTACAGCCAAGATGCAAGGCAACTCTAGAACACTGTGATTTACCTGCCAGGTGATTTCCTGGTTTGGGGCCACAGGTATTTGAATCAAAAGATGAAAGGGTTTGTTTTTTTTACCTCCAAAAAGAAAAGATATTTCTATTACTATATTGTGCAGAATAATATGCCACCCACTTACTTACCCTCACACAAAATTTTTATGTCTTATTCTTCCTCCAAGAGATAAGACTAGCTAATAAGTTTCTCCCCTTGATGTTCTCAGCAAGAATAAGCTATGAGAGTACTGCTATGTTTCTTTTAATATCTGATATTACACACTAGCCTTCAAAGTCTTGGAATATAGGAATGTAAGACAAATGACTGTAAGGAAGGAATGCAGAGCAGAGAGTGGAAAGCAATGATTTCCTAGCAGAAATTATTTTCTTACACACAAGCCTTTGGAGAGATGAACACAAGAAAGGAGATATAAGTGTTCTTAAACGTCAATCTCTTTTTGGAAAGAGGTAGGTTCTAATTTTTACCCTAAAAAAAAGTGTTTAGTATTAGATTTACAGATTGCTGAGGGTTCTATCTTCTTTGAATGTTGCTATCAGTTTTATGGTGTACATCTTTATCACATATGTACGTTTGAATTAGTACTGAGTGGGTGTTACATAAAATGTCCTGCATAAGCCACGGTTCTAAGCCCCAGAGGTGTCACTGTCCTGAGCATAATGCAGAAACCAAAGTAAAGCTGATGCTTTACTTATTCGTGTTACCTTGTGTTTGATAAAAATAGTTACTTGTCCTCTTTATTTGTTTAATCTTTGCACCCAGAGTGAGGCTCAGACTCATGGCCCCCAGAGCAAGCGTTTCATGCTCTCCCAGTTGAGCCAGGCAGGCACCCTAATAATTACTTGTCTTGATTCAGCTCACCTGACTATTCTTTCACAAGTCAGTATAACCTAATAATATATTAATGTCCATGTGAATGCAGCATAGAGAATTGTTCCTCACCCCTATGAGTTATATGCTTCGAGTTTTAGTAAAAAGATGGCTATTTTTTTATCATAGTGAAGTCTTAATCTAGATATAAATATTTAATTATGAGGGGAAATTTAGTGGACTCATGGGAAGAAAAGGGGCGAATGCCAGGGGGAGAACCTCATTTCCGTGGTTACGGTAAGGGAAAAGTGGAGAAGTGTTGTAAACAAAGACATATAAGGATTAGATTTTCAATTCTAGCTCAAGTCTATCTCTACTAAATCAGATGAATTTCATATTGCCTTTTATAATGGGCTATTCTCCCATCTTAAAATATTTAGTAAGGCTACAATTATTTTAATATTCTTACATAGTTCTGAAATTATACAATATTAATGGTTATGCTTTTTTATGCTATAGTTCCCAGAAATTTAGGTTTAGCAAAGCAAATAAAAGCATATATTATCATCAACTTTTAAAAATCTAAACATTAATTGTATATGTAATTTCATAAAAATATTAAAACAGTCCGATTAAAATTCAGCCAGTACATTTTTACAGTGTTTGGAACTGCAAGTTACTTTATAGGCTTTTGCTGTTTCTTACATTCATATTAATTTTATTGGATTCAAGACCCCTTTTTTAAATGCATGAGTTACATGTAATTAATTCTACCACCCTAGAATAGAATCTTTGACTGCTTTTAAGAACCCTCTTCTTTATGCAGTATCTTTATGGGATCTAATTGCCTGCAGCCCTTAGTCCATGACCTACACTGTAAAGAGAATTTGAACACATTGCTCAAAAGGAAAGATGGAATAAATTTAAAATAATCAGATATTTGCAAAGATGGATTACTGAAACATAGAAATACCTGTGGAAAGAGGACTAGATATATTTTTTGAAATTGTATAGCTAACACTTCTGATTTGTGACACAAAGAAATGAGTTGTGGTAAGAAAGAGAATGAAATTAACTATAGTGGTTTTTGTACAACCAGGTCTCACTTTACAGAACAAAAGTATTCTTCAAAATGTGGAAAATTAATTAAAAAAAACACATCTTAGTTTACACATAGTAGCAAAACCCACTTTGAAAAGAAAGCATGCGTGCACACAGTGTGAGTGTATGTGTGTATGTGTGTGATTCTTTACCCAGTGCTATGTATCTAGGCAGATGTGGTACAAATCAGCTTTAGGGAAAAGTTTGTAAAGCCCTTCTTATGTATCTCCAAATCTCAAATCCTAATCTTGAAAGAGTTTTTTTTTTTTTTATAGCTTATATGTAAAAGCACTTGTGTATTTACATTGACACAGAAGTGACATATCACCTAGATCGTGAGGATGGTATTGGGAGAGATTTTCATACAATTTTTTTACCTGGATTAAAAGCTCCATGAAGGGCAGGTATTGTTCTGTTTCGATCACTGAAATGTCCCAAACCTCTGGAACATTCCAGCATGCACAGTGAGCTCTCAATAAATACTTGATGAGTGAATGGATGAACAATTTGTAAATGATAACCCTGCTTATATTTTAGATCATGAAAATGAAAATGTAGGCAGTATAAGTTACTTGTCTGATCCATGGTGGCAGAAGCCCACTATGGGCTTCTTAAGGCAGTGGGTTATATCCTTCAATAAATTATTTCACTGTTAATTGCTATATTAGTGATAAAAATAAACATCTAACCAAGGTTAGATATCCTAAATGAAAATTTCCAGGCAAACATATTTTATATTTTATATACCTCCCTACATAAACCATTCTGAGATTTACAGGGCATTCCCATGTGAGGTAAACAAACAAGCTAATATCATTTATAAGAAAATTTATTTACCCACTCAAAAAAATACCTAATAAATTCTTTTTTTTTTTTCCAGCAGTACGCTAAGCAGTGAGGATATAATTGTATACACATGACTGTCATGGTTCCTGTCACGTGGACATTTCCTTTTGTGACAGAAACAAATGAAACCAAGTAAACGCATACATATGCAAAATAAATTTGCCTTGTGATGAGTACTTTGAACAAAATAAATGGAAACTGGGAGTTTGGAGATTGAATGAATTTGTAGGGAGGCAATTTTGATGAGATGACAGTTCAGCCGGGATCTGAAAGTTGCAAACTCAACTTAAAAAGGAACTTCCTCATTTGGGTAGGGTTTAAAACATCTCCATTGGTAGACATATATTCCACTGGGAGATGGAGAGGGGAGGAAGTGTCTATACCTTGGACATACAGCAATTGGTAGAGTTGGCAATTATTCTGTCAAATAGTTAATGTCCATTTACCAAAGTGGAAACATTCCTATCCTGTCAAGTAGATGTGATGAAACACTTGTATTTTTTCATATTATCCAGGCAATATTTGGGATGTTAAAATGAATGCTTAATATAAAACAAAGAAATGGAATTTTGGTTATACCCAAACTTAATGCAGTGTAGTTTTAGAGATTAAGTTTGACTCTATTTCTATTTTTATTTGATTTCTTTGTTTTATACATCTTTCCCAGGATAGTCCACTGGTCTTACAGTCTGACAGGAATGTAACAGTGAATGCAAGAAATCACATGGGGCAGTTAACTGGACAGCTGACAGTAGGTGAGTGCTTTGGGGGTAAAGATTGCTTTTACCATCTTACTCCATTTGAAGATTTGTGATTGTTTAAATTGGGGAAAGCAAGAGTCTGTTATTTCTCTAACATAAAATTAGACATCTTTTTTCAGCCCATCTATCTTGCATAAGATTTGATTTTTCATAAGCTAATTATACTTTCCTCTATTTGGTAGTACTTACTCTTTCAATGTGTCACTATGAGACAATTACATATATTTTATTTTAATTACTTTTGAATAATGAAATGTACCATTTATCTAACAAATATCTTCCTGGTGTAGATAAAACACATGAGATATAACAGCATGTGGTCTCCTTTGGTAAATAATGTCCTAAGAGATATTATCTGCTAATGTAAATTAGAAATGACATATTAGTTGAATATAGTAAATCTTAACATTTATCAGTTACTTATAAATCTGGTGTTGAGATTATATTTTAAGATTTATAGGCTTTAGAAATTATAAACATAACAATAAAATATTATTGTTTTCTCATATCGTCAAAAAATTAGTGACTCATATTACATGGTATTATTATTTGACTCAATTTTTATAAGAAAACAGGCAAATAAGAAGTCACTTGTAATTATGTAAAATAATAAAAAGATTTGATCTGTGTGTAACTGTCAAAATATCTTTAGAATGCTGTACTTTGTGGAGAAATTACCCAATATTGATAATATATGTGTGTATATAAAAGTACATTATAAGTAGTAAATTACATTTTCAAGGAATGAGTTGTCCTTATCTTAACAAAAAAATTAATGAGCACCTTAACACAAATGTATATTTCTAGTAGTTCGTTTTAAGTTACACAAGAATAAGGCATCTGAAAAGTGAGATTAATAAACATTAATTTGATTGAGTTTACTTCCTTTGTAGGTATATGAAACACTTTTCATTATGTTATTTGCTTTAATGAAGCAAAAAATGCAATTTATATTTTAACATATGTGTATTTCCAAAAGTATATTTGTACTTTATTTATAATAATTCTGTTTATTTTACATTATGTTCCCATTATAAAAGTTGATCACTAGTCATGATCATTTGGACACTGGAGAATAAAAATCAAAGGAGGATAAGCTGAAAAGCTGAACAAGAAGTAATATTGATGGGTAGGGCTAGTTTTGTTTTACATATTTTTTTCGGTAGTCCTCCTCAGTCACAGGCGATCATGTTTGGGAAACCCAGAATAGCTGCTGTGTGGTCCTGTAGTGTAAGCATGATAAGAAGGTCTATTATTCCATGTCTGTAACATTAGCTCAGTAAAACATTAATAGCAACTGGATATTAAATAATTGGAATGTCATTGTTCTAAATATTTTAAAATCTGCTTAGAGTCATAATTGTATGCTTCATCTAAGATCTCCTATATCATCACAATTCTCCTTGTTTAATGGCTCAGCAAATTTGGGTGAATAAATTCACTCCCAGAAACTGCTAACTTTTATTGTCAAAATCATTGACTCATCTTGGATATATTCATTCCATTTATCAAGAATCAGTGACATATCCAAATTATATAGAAACCTTAATTACAATACATAATTTCTCACTTTTCTGACTTTCTTCATTACTTCTTCAAAGCTGAGAGTCATGGATGCCTTAAGTAAGTTTTACTATATGGTAATAAGACAGTGTCATTTGCAAGAAATTAAACAAAATGATATTATCACTTAGTACTGGTTTGCTTTTTATAATTCACATTCTGAGGATTAAACGCCACATAAAATAAAAACAATTAGAGATAGCTTCTGAGCAGAGTTGACTTTTTGACTCCTTCTGAGGTCTGAGGGGCTTGCCTTCATTGCCCTAGGGGATTTACAAGACTGCCAGTCAGGGAGTGGGAGTACTGAATGGCAGGTGTGCATCTTTACTGGTTCTGTGCCTTTTCTAGCGGCTGTCAATAAGCTATATACACTCAAATTTGTTTTTTTTTAATGATAAGAGAAAATATGCTTGACAAGAAAAATTTGGCACTAAGATTTTTTAACAAGAATATTATTCTTTGATTTGTTTTCTCAGGATTTGAGTCAATATACACTAATAATAAAGTCGATATGATGAAACAACCGATTTTTAAAATACCGTAAATTTATAGAGATAAAAAATTAAAATGTACATATGTAATTACATAAAAATTAATAAATTATTTATCCATATGAAAACTGTTTGTATCCTATATAATGATTAATTAAGCCACACTGACCTTCCTGGTGGTAAAGGTGTAAAAAGAAATGTGACTAATGACATTATCCTATTGTGTTTAAGGAGAAACATCTGAACTTTTTATGGAAAACTAGACTTTTCTTCTCACATACACTGAACAAAATGGACATGTTGTTTAATAGAAAGAAAACTGGATGATATAGTGGACACCATTTTTAGCACTCTCCATCCAAAGAAGCACCAGCCTGCCAACACTATGGCATGGTGCTTTAAGGAAAGCTCAGAGCATGACCACAATGTGCATGGATCAGGTAATTGTGAAGCAAGGAACAGAACATGTTTGCCAGTTCAGTTTAATTCAGGGGAAAAAAAAATAGGCTGATATGCCTATTAAGTATTCCTTCTGATATATACTTTCACCTGGGCTTGTCATTGGTCAAATGAAGTGAGAACTCAAAATGTTAGTGTTTGTGGCTGGGTCTCCTCAGTTCAGAAGTGAAGTGGACTGATGATAAAATTGGTAACCTTTAGTAAAAACTGAAGATCCTAAGACTGTTAACTGTGTCAGTGCCCCTCTGGCCACCTCCATATATTTCCAATATCCAAAACAAGCAGGCAGGCACACACACACACACACACACACACACACACACACAGCACATGGGCTACCCCATAGAATTGGTGTAAGGAAAGTACTAGGAAAAAAAGCTGGCATTACACTTAAATAAACATTTTGAGTCAGCGACTACACAATGAAGGATTGATTGAGACATCAGCATTTTATTCAATGCAATATGCTACGAGGTAATTAGAGTCTAGAAGCTTTTCTAAAAATATTTGCTGTCACCTATCACGGTAAAATAAACCTTCAGTAATGCAAGCAGTGAATAAAATCACATAATCTCTAAAGTGAATCACATAATTTAATCACATAATTTTAACAATAACTATGTTACTATTAAGAATTTATTTTACAGGGGCACCTGGGTGGCTCAGTGGGTTAAGCCTCTGCCTTCGGCTCAGGTCGTGATCTCAGAGTCCTGGGATCCAGCCCTGCATCCAGCTCTCTGCACGGCGGGGAGTCTGCTTCCTCCTCTCTCTCTGCCTGCTTCTCTGCCTACTTGTGATCTCTCTCTTAAAAAAAAAAAAAGAAAAAGAAAAAGAATTTATTTTACAATAGTGTTTATTAGATTGATTAAGCCATGAGAATTTTTTAATGTTCCACAAATTGAAGTTTATCTATATATCCAAAGATTTCACAATGCCTGTCACAAAACATTCTTGCTAGAAAGGCACTTTGATTATGACTATTAAGAGATGTTATAGATAGCCAAACAACATCAGAACATAAGCTCAGTGAAAATTATTTTCACAGCACCAGAATATGCGGACTTTACACTAACACTGATATTATGAGGATAATCATGTGATTTATATATCAGTATGTTCTTGAAGAATATATTCACCTAGAAATCATACTTTAGTAAGAAAGTAGTTTTAGAAAGGAATTATGTTTTAATAGTTAAGAGCATGGATTCTGGAGCCAGCTAAATCCCAAATCTGGCATTTCCCAGCACTATGACCGGGTTACTCAGGGCATCCTCCATACTCCAGGCTTCCATGCAGATTACACAAGTGTCCCTCTCATACAGTAGATGTGAGAATTGAGTAAGTGAACAGATGTGAAGTACTTGGAACACTTCACATGTATTGGAACACTTTAGTATATTCTAATTATTGTAATTTTCATTAGATCTGTATGTAACTAATTCTGTACAATTGGCCAGACTCTTGGTTTTACTTTTCTTATCTATGAAATGAGTATTATGCTAGATTATCTCCGTAGTTGTTTCCTGAATGTAATATCTATTTTGCCTTTGGAGTTGAAATTTGTTAATGAATTCTCTGGCCCATTAAATTCCCCACTATTCACTAGTCCTGTAAAATGGCATCTTATTTGATTTTTTACATCTTAGCCACAAATTATAAGTACATATTTTTCACTTAAAATGAAGAATGTAAATAAGCACAACTAGATCAGCAGCATTATTATTTCACCAAATTTTGGCTTATAAAAAGATATTTTAATGACATTTAATCCACAAATTAATTCAACAAGTCCAATAAGTTTATTTTTGTCAAAACTAAACGTCAGCATGTTTTGTCTCTAAATAAATGGAGAAAAATGTAGATGAGGGTTTTATAATAAATATTTAATGACCCCTAAAGTGACATGTAATCTTGCGTTAAAGCAATTACTGTGAACACCTGGGAATCACTTAATTGACTGCAGATGGTGTAGGACATATAAAAAGTAGAAGGTTACAGATTATTCTCACATACCAAATTTATGTTTTTTGTCATTAACTAATTTTTTTAACATAAAGAATGCTGTAATAGTCTGGGACAACTTAATAAGAATGAATATTTTGTGTAAAAGAGACTGTGCAAATCTGGGAGAATAGAGCAATGAAATACTTAGGTTGAGTGTGGCACACACATTTTAAATGATTTTAATTTTAAATGAAACATTGTTGATGTTTCAGAGCTCATTGTTAATTAATTAAGCTAATATTAATTAATCAATTTGAGAAAATAGTACATTGAAGTAGATGGCTGTGATATTAGGAGAAGGCTGGCATTCATAAAAATTAGGACCTTACTCTGTGTAACTCAGGTATAACAAGAATTAGTGTCTGAAAAAAAGGCAATAGTGAGCATATTTTGAAAAGTTTCATCATAGGAGTATTTCATTTTTAAAAAAATATATATTTATTTATTTAGAGAGCATGTGAGGACAGGATAGGGGGCGAGAAGGGGAGTTAGAGGGAGAGAATCTTGGGCAAACTCCCTACTGAGCGGGGAGCCCAATGTGGGGCTCTGTCTTGTAACTGCGAGATATGACCTGAGCTGAAATCAAGAATCGGATGCTCAAAGAACTGAGCCACAAAGGCACTCCTCAAAGGAGTATTTCATATCATTGTCTGAACATCCTGAATCATTATACCACTTCTGTGGTGTTACTGTTTGTTATTGCCTTAAAAACAGAAAAATGCATTGTCTCAAATATTCATTTAAACTCTCAAGTATTTGTAGTGTAAGACATGCAGAATCAAAGAATACCAAATTCTGAAATAGATAGTTTGGCTAGTCATTTCCAACCCTTGCTAGCTCCCATCCTCCTTCTTCTAGGTACTCCATGCCCTAGTCTGGGATCAACCATTATAATTCTGCGAGGCCAGCTCCATTTAAGAGTGCTCTGTGTTATGGTTCTAAAGACCATCTCTGCAGGGTGTTGGCCTCTACTTCTCAAGACCATGAGTAGCTAACCCACTAAAGTAGTCAGTGGATACTAATGCTTTGCTTGATATGAAAACATCTTTGAACTTTCTCCCCTTCCAGGTAATATATATGTTTCAAACTAACGTCTTTGGTAATAATGCCTATAGGTGTCAAAGAAATACATCTGATCTTAAGTACTTCAGAATGAGGATAATAGGATAAGTGAGAAATTGTGGTTCCACTGAAGCATTTTAAAAGTGGTGTACTCCTCAATCTTAGCTCTACCTAAGCCAGCCCATCTCTTTATATGATGATTAAAGGAGATAATACAGATTTTTTCAGCAAATTTAATGCAAGAACTCATTTAAGTATTTCTAACTGTATAACACAGAGGAAAACCGTAAAGAGATGAATAACCATTTTATTAATTCTGTGATTATATAAAGTTACTCAAAATATGCTATGACTAGCTCACTGTTTAAATTTTAAGATTAAGGTCTTAATAAAATTAAAATGATACATTACAGAGTTTGTGATGAATAAAATTAGAATAAACAAAATAGCGATAGAGTGGTTTCTAACTTCATATTTTTTACACTTAATTAGCATTATAGATATATGACTTACATGAAATCAATGACTCTTTAATTTATACACTGGACTGACCTTTGTTTTTAAAGAGGCTTCCTTTGTGGAACCTCAGAATTTTAGGTCATTTGAGGTTTATACATAATTGACTTATTGAACATGAAGTTTTCTGTTGGTCTTAATAAGAAACTTATCTTTGGAAATTTGGTTAATGGGGCATACTGTCCACAAATGTAAGGTTATGGGACTAATTATCAAAAAACATCTGGTGGTAGGAAACTAAATAAAATTTAGGGGTTCATATGTACACAGAAGATCATTTACTTCAGTATCAGGAGCCCTAGATGAGGTCTCAGCCAAGCCCATAACTATAGAGCAATGCTAATCGCCTGGTCATGGAATAGAGGAGCTATACCAGGGAGGGCCATTACCTATGATGGTCTAGGTCTGTTAAGTAATTAGCTTTTTTCTTTTGTCTCAATTAGGATTAAGTGTCTAATCTTATGTATAGTTTTGGAGAAATTACAAGTCAGATAATGCATAATCAGAAAAAGAAAGCTGGTGGGAATAGAAAATTGAGTAGAGGAAGAAGGAGAAATGAAGAGCAGCTCTTCTGTTTCCAAGTATTTATTGGACTCCTGACAACATACTCCTCATAATGAGGAAACAGTGTTACCAAAATCTCTTAAGACTACTTTGAAGTTGCTATCAATCCCTTAATCAGCATTCTCTGGCTAAAGTATATAATCAGCTCTGGGTCCACTTGCAACCTTTTCCCACAATATTATCTTTAGATATTTTGTCATATATTTGCCTGAAATTAAGAATATCTTCATTCTCTACATTCCCTTCATGTATTGATCCAATTTTGACATGGTTTGTTTTAAATCTTCCATTCTGAGATCACATGTCTGCTGCTTTGTTTTTTAAATGCTCACAAACACATCAGTCTAATGTATTTTAATATTCCATCCTCCTTTATACCTTTCCCTTTAAAGAATTAAAGCATATTAATAACTCATAACTTTTGGAAACTATCTACTCTCATGTCATAACATTTGTTAAAAAAAATCTCATTTCTAATTTTACATTGCTTTTGCCAATCTTTATCATTTTATAAAGATTACGGAAAGTAACTCATAACCCATCATTTAAGTTTTTTGGGAGGGTAGATAGAGCAGATGGTTCTAAAAGGATAATTTGTCTTCCTAAGCTCTCAATTTTGGATTTCCTTATTCTCCATATCCAAAAGCTCATTTCTTGCACATTTTGGACCTTTTTTAAATGAATCAGTAAATTTATCAACAACCTAGGCCACATTGGAGAATTGTGGGTAAATATATGTGGAGAATAAAGCCTTCAATATTATATACTAAGACGTTACTCATACATATTTTCACATTAAAAGCTCTGAGAAGTCATAAACCATAATAATTACAATTACTAAAATAAAAGGTATAGATAATACCAAGTGCTAGAATGGATGTAGAGTACTAGAATCCTCATACACTGCTGCTGCTGGGAATGCAAAATGATATGGCCACTCTGAAAAAGTTCACTTATTTCCTATTTAGCCAGAACTTGGAAATATTGCAGGTCTGTTTCCAGACTACTACAGTTAAGTTGAATATGGCAATAAAGCAAGTCAAACAAGTGTCCTGGTTTCCCAGTACAGATAAAAGTTATGTTTATTTTATAGTTTGTTAAGTCTGCAATAGCATGTCTAAAAAAAAGTGTACATACCTTAATTTAAAAAGTACTTTAGTTTAAAAAAAAGCCTTTTACTGAAAAAAATACCAACTAATACTAACTAATCATCCAAGCTTTCAATAAGTCATAATCTTTTTGCTGATGGAAGGTTTTTGCCTTGATGTTGATGACTACTGAATGATGTGTGCTGATTTCCAAAGGTTAAGGTGGCAATTTCTTAAAATAAGACAACAATGAAGTTTTATCCTTTTGTGAAGGATTTCTCTGTACAATGTGATGCTGCTTGATAGCATTTTACCCACAGCGGAGCTTCTTTCAAAATTGGAGTCAATCTTCACAAACCCTGCTCCTGCTTTATCAACCAAGTTTATGGAATAATCTAAATCCTTTGTCGTCATTTCAACAATTTTCATAGCCTCTTCACCAGATGTACGTCCCATCTCCAGGAACAATCCACAAAAAGCAACTCCTCATCCATTCAAATTTGATTACATCTTCAGGCTCCACTTCTAATCCTCATTTCCTTGCTGTTTCTACTATATCTGCACTTACTTCTTTCCATTGAAGTCTTGAAACCCTCAGAGTCATCCATGAGGGTTAGAATCAATTTCCAAACCCCTGTTAATGTTGGTATTTGGACTTCTTCCCATGAATCACGAAGGCTCTTAATGGCATCTAGATAGGTGAAAACTTTCCGAAAGGTTTTCAGTTTACTTGGCCCAGATCCATTAGAATCACTATGTAAGGCAGCTACAGCCTTACAAAATGTCTTTCTTAAATAATGAGACTTAAAGTTGAAATTACTCCTTGATCCACAGGTGCAAAATGGATGTAGAGTTAGCAGGCACAAAAACAACATTAATTGCTTTGTATATCTCCCATCAGAGGTCTTGGGTGATGATGTGCATTGTCAATGAGCAGTATAATTTTGAAAGAAATCTTTGTTTCTAAGCAGTAGGTCTCAACACTGTGCTTAAAATATTCAGTAAACTATGTGGTAAACGGATATGCTGAAACCAAGGCTTTGTTTTTCTTTTTATAGGGCACAGGCAGAATAGATTTAGTATAATTCTTAAGGGCCCTAGGATTTTCAGAATGGTAAATGAGCATTGGCTTCCACTTAAAGCCACCAGCTACACCAGCCCCCAACAAGAGATAGATTTAGTCTTTCCTTTGAAGCTTTGAAGCCAGGTATTGACTTCTTCCTTTCATATCTAGATATGAAAGTCCAAGATGGTGTCTTCTTCCAATAGAAGGCTCTTTCATCTATACTGAAAATCTGTTGTTGAATATAGCTGCCTTCATAAATTATCTTGGTTAGATCTTCTAGTTAACTTGCCGCTTCCCTTGTACTTTTGTGTTATGAAGATGGCCTTTTTCTTTAAACCCCATGAACCAGCCTCTGCTAGCTTCCAACTTTTCTTCTGCAGCTTCCTCACATCTCTTGGCCTTCATAGAACTGAAGAGAGTTAGGGCCTCATTCTGGATTAGCTTTTGGCTTAAGGGAATATCGTGCCTGATTTGATCATCTGTCCAGACCACTAAAACTTTCTCCATATCAGAAAGAAGGCTGTTTTGCCTTCTTATCATTCATGTGTTCACTGGAGTAGCACTTTTTTTTTTTTTTAAGATTTTATTTGTTTATCTGAGAGAAGGAGAATGAGTAAGAGAGAGAGCATGAGAGGGGAGAATGTCAGAGGAAGAAGCAGGCTCCTGCGGAGCAGGGAGCCCAATGAGGGACTCAATCCTGGGATTCCAGGATCATGACCTGAGCCAAAGGTAGTCACTCAACCAACTGAGCCACCAGTGAGCCTCTGAAGTAGCATTTTTAATTTCCTTCAAGAACTTTTCCTTTGCCTTCACAGCTTGGCTAACTGGTACAAGAGGCCTAGCTTTCAGCCTTTCTCCACTTTGAACATGGCTTCCTCACTAAGTTTAGTCATTTCAGGTTTTCATTTAAAGTGAGACATGTGGTTTTTTTCTTTCTCTGTAACACTTGGAGGCCACAGTAGGTTATTAACTGGCTGAATTTCAATATTGTTCTACCTCGGGGAATAGAGAGGCTTGAGAAGAGGGAGAAAGATGGTAGAATGGCCCATCAATGGAACAGTTAGAACACATGCATTTATTAAGTTCTTCATAGAAATGGGCATGGCTTGTGGTACCCCAAAACAATTACAGTAGTAACATCAAAGATCCCTGATCACAGATTACCATAACAAATATAATGATAATGGAAAAGTTTGAAATATGGTGAGAATTATCAAAATGTGGCAGAGACACACAGTAAGTAAATGCTGTTTGAAAAATGGTGCCAATAGGCTTGCTCCTGAAGCAGCGTTGCCACAATTATTCAATTTATAAAGAAGGCAATACCTGAAAAATGCAATAAAGTGAAACCCAACAAAATGTGGTATGCCCATAAAGTTAATAAGCTCACACAGATATTGTTAAATTACTCGAGGAAACTTTTGCTAAGTCTTTGGCAAATGTCTAGCTACATATCTTTCTCAGGTATCAGAAAATGTATGATAAATGGTCATTTGCTGCCAGGATACTTACTGATTTTGTTGAAATAACTGAATCCCCTTTATTGATATATGTGATAATGAGATTAGTTTCATCTGTTTTTATGTCATCTATAGTCTTTATCTAAGTTATATGATATGCTTCTTTAACATATCAAAGATATGTGGTTAACTTCCAAATCTACCCCTTTAACATTTCCTGCCTTCTTCTTCAAGCCTAAGAAACTAAAAAACCAACTTTTTTGGCCATCTACCTGCATACCGTACTGGTCTCCAACTCAACATAAATTTACCACTGGGTACTCTGAAGAGGCTAACAAATAATATATATCTGCTCAGTTTTTAGTTTTAAAAGATGGTGATAGTTAAATTTCCTTTCAACACTATCCTGAATATTTGTAGAGTTATTTTTTTTTAATTTAATGAAACAGCTCAACTTTCCTTTAAAAACTTTTATAACTGGCTCCTGTTTGTGTTTTCTCATCCATAATAAGCTGATCATTTGAAATAGTGCATAACTGTTCTCTGAATGCAACACTAAATAGGTCACCTCTGCTTTTGAATAACCTCCTTAAAGCTCAATGAAAATAGAAATTATCTATGGTATTTGTTGAAATCATGTTGATAACAAAGGGAACAAGATGAGTGCAAACAATGTGAGACCTCTGAAAATTAAACATACTCCACTAAATAAAGTTTATGGTGCTTAAGAGTAAGTAATTTCGAAGGAAAATGTGTTTTGAATATAAAATGAAGAGATGCTTCAAGGCTGATTTAGTGTCAAATAGAAGTTCATGAGGTCATTGGCTGAGCATAGAAAGTGAACACCAAATGTGCCTCTTCGAAATAAACCAAAGGATTTTCCTTACATGCAGAATATTTAATGGATTAAGGAAAATGTTGGTAAGGTCGCAGTATAAGTAACAAGAATAAATCATTTTGAAAGAGAAACTCATAAGTGCTTCAAAGAAAGAATATTATGTGACATTAGAAATAACTTAATGATGACTATGATCTTAAATGGGCTTTTTGGCCTCCTTCCATCCTCTCAGTATCAAGCCTCTTCCCTCCACTGGTCATTTTGTAATTTTCATGGTAACATTATAAGACCTTTTCTCTGTCAGAACCTCAGTAGATCTAAATTTATACTTTTTCTTTCTTTCTGTGTAGCAAACATAATCAGAGGAACCAAAAAAATGTCATTTTAGTGTAAGTGAGCTTTTGCATATAATTATATTTCAAGAAGCACGAAGCTACATAACATATACTACGGATTGATCCTGAGTTTGGGCACAAAGCCAAGGAAGGCACAATTAGGAAGTTTAAAAACTTTTCCAACTAACTGTTCCTCTATATCTCTAGCCTTTGGAGCTGGAGATATTTCCTCTGCACGTGCTACAAGGTATATACACCCACCACAGTCCCTAGTGCTGTCTTATCTGTTGACAAGAATACTAAAACTTACTAAGCTATTACGATTGATTCGGTTCTGTCCTTGGTATTTCCATCCCCTGGTATATCTATTTATGAATGCATTAAAGTAACAATTAATAATCTACTTTGTCAGGAAAAATAGTTTGCATATGGAACAACTAGGTTTAAACTTGACAAGTTTGCCACATTCATATTGTATCCTTTTCAATGTCAGTACAAAATCTTGGGATATTATTTGTGATGAAGAGTCACTTTAAAAGTTTGAGCTCAGAGTGGCACAATAATATTAAAGGCATACTTTGTGATCTAAATTAGAAACAAATGGATGAAAGGGAACAAGTGCGGTGTGTCTAGAGGATGAAAGTGCATTTTTAACATATGTCTTAGTTTGGGTTTCCTGGAAACAATGATGACCAGTGCAAAGTGTATAGGAGAGGGATTTTGAGAGAACCCCTGAAAGAGAATGAGGAAGGTGGGAACACGGATCTGGGGAGGGGAAGAAGCTGACTCTGAATGTTCTATAAATAAGGCCTCAGCTGACCCTCACAGGAAGATCTCTGGAACCCAACCTCTTCTGAGAGCTCAACATGAGTTCAAAGGGTCCTGGAAAGCAGAAAAGAATCAGAGTGAAGACCATGAGCCCTGGATCCAGACCACATGAGTTTAAATTGCTTGCTACCACTTACCAGCCATGTGATTTGGGCAAGTTAGTTAACCTCTCTGTGCCTGAGTTTCCTAACTGTAAAATTAACATAATGATAATATTTTGCCTTGTGCAGTTATTTTGGTAATGGAATTTATGTTAGTCATGTTTCTAGCATGTCTTAAACATGATAGAAGTGCTAGCTTCTATCATTTTTAGTGGTACTACAAGTAGTTTCTTAATGGGAGCATAGGCAGAAGATAATCTTCACTCACAATTACCCTAATTTACATTGGATGATATGGATGATCACTCAAGGTAACATTTAATTGTAGCATCTTAAGTTTATTAAGTGTTATCACTTGATTTATCACCATAGGCTGGTGCTTCCATGTGTTATGACATTCCTGAGGTTGCTGCTGGGCGATAAGCACAATTAAATTACCCATAGCATCTGGCCCTTGAACCAGTCACTGACAGAACATTAAGGTTTTATATTTGTTCCCTCTTAGTGTTCTGACATTCCAACAGCTCCTTAATTTTGGTAAAAATATATTATTCTTGATGTGAATGCTTTATATAAACATACAGATAAATAGTGAATGTAATGCCTTTTATTAAGTGTATTATTTTGCATTGATACTTATTTAATATCTACATTAAGAGAATCTGAACTCTATAATATGCTTTTTTATTTATTGAAGTTATCAGTTCTTCCCAGAGTTCACTTACAAATGTAAGGCAATTCAAATGAAAATATTAAGGGTATTTTGCAACCTGATGAAATATCTCCAAAAAATATTTAAATGAAAAGCCAAAAGAATTTAGTGTGAATATATCAAATATTATAAGCACAATAATTAATTGGTTTGGAATTAGAAAGATCAAGAGAAATAGAACAGGATATAAAACCAAGAAAGACACCATGTATCTGCAATAGTTCAGTATAAGAAATCCTTTCCAACCAATGAAGGTATGAGAGGGGAATTACTTATTAAATAAATGAAGTTAACATAATTGTTTAACAGTTTGGAGGCAAAAGTTAAATCTCTATGTCTTTATACAAGAAAAACAATGAACTGGTCATGGTGTAAATATTCTATTTTACGTTTGAAACGAATAATGGAAAAATACATCAGAAGAACTACCTGACCGTGTACAGGAAGGTCTGCCAGAGTAGAGTCTACATCAGAAGCTACAGAAGAAAAAGTTTATTGATTGACATGTGAGAAAGTTAAAATTCTTCTGTGGGCCAGTATTCTCATCAACAAAACTGACGTACTCTATATATCAACTTAAGTGTTGAACTTCTGGAGGCTCAGTTGAACTTCTGGAGGCTCAGTTGAGCTTCTGGAGGCTCCCAGTAGCTGGCACTAGTAATTTCAGTGTCTTTGAGGATTCTTGTTGTTGGCATACATTTTCTCCAATCTCTTCTGGTTTTGAGTCTCTCCTGGTCGGAATCCACCCTGGATCAACTAACTATGGGACTGCGTCTACATTGTTGTTGTAAGAATTTAATCGATCAATGTGTGTAAAGCATGATACATGATACCTACTAAGTAGAAACCATTCTGTGCTAGCCGTTGCTGTCATTATTCTTATTCCAGTGAATTAGTTCAATAGTTTTATTATTTAACAAGTACTAACTGGGTGCCACCATATATCAGGGACTATGCTAGGAATGGAAAAGCATTGGTGAGCAGACATAACAATGGTTGCCTCTAGCAGGAACTATAGATGTTAATCAATCATAAAATCACATCTAAATGTGATCAGTGCAAAGAAAGCATTTAGTAATACATAGTTGGTCTATCAACATATTCTTTCCCAGTTCAGAACTACCATTTGCTAGCAGTTGACCAGATCCTCTTTACCAGGTTTTACACACACACACACACACACACACACACACAATGACACATGCACATAAGACATTGCTTATACACACACTACCTTATGAGAAGAAAACTGCATTTTCATTTGTTTGCCTTTATTTCCCCTTCAAAGGTCCCAGCCTCTTTATTTTATGAGCTCCCTCTTCTTGGGCTTCTTCTTGAAATTCAATTTTCTATTCTACAGTAGGCAGACCAAATGAATCCTTTACTTCTACTTGATTCTTGACCTCCCTGCCCACGGCCAAATGCTAATGAATGTATTATCTTAACCATTACAACATCCACACCAACACAAGATAACTTATACAGATGTGTTTTCCTTTTTGTTTCCCACAACTTGAGGTGATGGAAATGGCCACATTCGTTTCTTTAATCAGATTAAGGAAGCTTTCT
Source organism: Taxidea taxus jeffersonii (assembly GCA_003697995.1). Classification (NCBI taxonomy): domain Eukaryota; kingdom Metazoa; phylum Chordata; class Mammalia; order Carnivora; family Mustelidae; genus Taxidea; species Taxidea taxus. The sequence continues at coordinate 37,761 of RCUC01085280.1, forward strand.
TCTTTACCTACTTTGCACCTTTTTAAAATAAATAATTAGTGGATTTTAAATGTTCTGAAATACTTCTTATTCATCTATTGAAAGAAGATACTTATTCTACCTTTATTCTACCAGTGAGTGAATTACATTGATTTTTTTAAACTCTTATTTTGAGATAATTAGACACAGGAAGTTGCATACAAGTGTACAAGGAGATCCCATATATAGGTATATATAGTGTTCTATATATACCTTTCACACTAACCTCCTAATGATATATAATTATATTGTATAATATCAAAGCCAGGGAAATGGAATCGGTACAAAACGTAGAGTTTATTCAGACTTCACCAGTTTTATATGCACTCGTGTGTGTGTGTGTGTGTGTGTGTGTGTCTGTAGATGTCTATGCAATTTTACCACGTACATAATTTTGCATAACTATCACTGTATCAAAATCCTCTTATGCTACTTCTTACAGCTGCTACTTTTCTATTGTCATATTTTGCTGACTAGAGTGGTTCAAACTACGGAGAATGAGTGGTGAGGGCCAACATACTTGCCTTGTTACCGATCTTAGGACAAGAGTATTCAGCCTTCCACTGTTCTGATATTAGGTATAGGCTTTATTTCAAGTTCAAGAAGTTCCCTCTACTTCTAGTTTGCTGAGAGTTCTTATCATGTATGGATGTCAGACTTTGACAAATATATTTCCTGCATCAACTGACGTGATCTTATGACTTATTCTCTTTACACTATTGGATTACATTGGTTTTTAAAAGTTGAAATAGCCTTCCACAAATGGAATAAAATTCCACTTGGTCATGGGGCAGAATTATTTGCATATGTTACTGGATTTTGTTTGCTAATATTTTGTTGAGGTTTACCTGAGTCTAAGTTCCTAAGAGATATGCACTCTGGGATTTTACTGTTGTTTGCTTGTGTGTAGGAGTTTTTGTTTGTTTGTTTCTCACTACCTTTGGCTGGATTTGGTATTGGATAATATTAACTTGATAGAATGAGGTAGGAAGTATTCTCTCCTTTAAAAAATTTTTTTTTGAAGATTGTATAGAAATCATCCAGGCTAGAATATTTCTTTTGAGGGAGATTTTTAATTTCATTTAGCATTATGGAGCTATCCAGGTTGCCTTTTCCATCTTGCTTTGCTTTTGGTAGTGTATAGATTTTGAGAAGTTGTTTTGTTTTTTTCTAAATGTTCAAATTTATGAGCTTAGATTTGTTCATTGTATTATCTTATTAGCATTTCAATGACCACAACATCTGTAGTGATATCCTCTCTTTAATTCCTGATATTGGTGATTTTTGCTTTCTCTCTTTTTAATGTTTTTTTAGCTTTGAGAGCTTTTTTACCTTACCTTTTTTTAGCTTTTTTACCTTTTTTTTTCTTTTTAAAGAAGCGGCTTTTAGATTTACTGATTTCCCCTATTCCTTCCCTGCTTTCAGTTGTGTTGATTTCTGTGATCTTCATTATTTCATCCTTCTTATTTTGGATTTATTTGGCCATTTTTTCAAACTTAGATTATTATTTCAATACTTTCCATTTTCCCATAGTTTTGGTACTATAAGCTTCCTCTTGTGCCTGCTTTAGTGCTGATGTTATTTTTTTAATTTTTAATATATTCTATGTTCATTTTCATTCAGTTCTCTATATTTTTAATTTTCTGAGACTTCTTTGAACCAGAAATAGTTGATAAATGTGTTAATTTTTAAGTATTTGAAGTTTTTCCTATTGTCTTTCTATTATTGATTTCTAGTTTGATTCCACTGTAAACTGAAAATATATTCCACGCATAAACAAATACTTTAAATTCATTAAGATTTATTGTAGGACCCAAGATGTGATGAAGGAACACTCACTTTTGTCAGAGGCTCCTTGGGCACTTGAAGATAATGTGTATTTGAATTTTGCTTGGTGAAGTGTTCTATATATATATATATGCCAATTGGATCCTATTTGATAGTGTTCTTCAGTTTTTCAATATCTTACAGATTTTCTGCCCTATAGTTCTATCAGTTGTGGAAAGCATGCTGCTGTAGTCCTGAACTATAATTAGTGGATTTAATTATTTCTTCTCTCAACTCTAGCAGTTTTTGTTTCATGTATTTTGAAGATCTGTTGTTTGGTGCAAACAGGCTTGATCTCTATGTCTTCATAATGGAGGGTTCCTTTTATCATTAAGAAATGTAGTGCCTGCCCCATAGTATAATGGTTAGCACTCTGGACTATGACATATCTCTTATTGTTCCAGTAATATTCTTTACTCTGAAGTCTTATCTGATGCTCATATACATACTGGTTTTTATTTTTATTTTTATTAGCATGATGCATATTTTCCATACTTTTACTTCCCATCTGTATATGCTATTACACTTGAAGTTATTTTTTTGTAGACAGCCAATCTCTATTTTTATTTTTTTTAAAGATTTTATTTATTTATTTGATAGACAGAGATCACAAGTAGGCAGAGAGGCAGAGAGAGAGAGGAGGAAGCAGGCTGTCCGCAGAGCAGAGAGCCCGATGTGGGGCTGGATCCCACGACCCTGGGATCATGACCCGAGCCAAAGGCAGCGGCTTTAACCCGCTGAGCCACCCAGGCGCCCCCAATCTCTATTTTTAAAATACACTTAAAAATTTTTAAAACAGTCCATTATTTACAAAATTATGGGAGAAGTAACAGAGAATTTGAATATATGACACATCCACTTTCTCCTATTATTAACACCTTACAATACTATGGTATATTTGTTATGAATAATAAACCAGTATAGATACCATTATCACTAGCTAAGAAACATATTATATTCAAATTCATTAGGGATTTTTGTCCATAATGTTCTTTTCCTATTGCAGGATTCCATCAGAGGTTCCACATAACATTTAGTAGCTATGTCCCTGTAGGCTTCTCTTGCTTGCAGCAGTCTCTCGGATTACTTTGTTTTTGGTGATCTTGACAGTTTTAAGGAGCATTCTTCTGCTATTTTGTAGATTTCCCTTCAATTGGGATTTGTCTGATGTTTCTCTCATGATTTTAGTGGGCTGATGTGTTTGGGGGAGAAAGAAGTGTCATTATCATCACACCATATCAAGGGTACGTACAAGCCCCATGTCTGAACACCATTGATGATAATTTTACTCACCTGGTTGATGTAGTGTTTGTCAGGTTTTCTCACTATGAATTTACTCTTTTTCCTTTGCCTTTGTTCAATCATTTATTTGTAGTTGTATTGATAAATAGTGTATTTTTATACTTTGGACTATGATCCAATATTGTTTTTTCTGTAGTTTTGTTTTATTTTTTGTTTTGTCAGGTGGTTGGAGCTTTGGCCATTGAGATACCTTTTAGTTTGCTCCTGTATCCTGTATTTTTTTTTTTAAGTAGGCTAATGCCCAGTGTGAGTCCAGTGAGGGCCTTGAACTCAAAACCCTGAGATCAAGACCTGAGCTGAGATTAAGAGTCTGATGCTCAACCAACTAAGCCACCCAGATGCCCCCAGTAGCCTATATATTTTGACCTACTCCCATAGCTGTGATTTTGTTTTGTGTATGCATGTGTGTTTTTGTTTTGCTTTGGTTGGTTTGGTTGTTTGAGTACTTTCATATTTTTGGTCACTATGAGATGCTCCAGGGCCATCTAGTGTAATTTCCTGCCCTAGTCCTATAACCAACCATTTTCCCAAGGAGTCCTGGTTCTTTTATTCTAATACCAGAGAATATTAAAAACCAAGATCTTAGCATTAAGGGTGCTCATTACTACTGGAGTGTTGTGCCTCTAAGCCCTCTCAGTTGACAAAGCAGGGAGATATTTGGAGATAAGCCATATATATATACCTATAAATATGTCTACATGTAAACATCTTTATTTATATTAAATTAAAACTGAGTTTATTCTGATGACTCCTACTCTAGTCAAACCCTTATGGATTATTTTAGGCTCCTTTTTTTGTTAATCTGTAACCTATTACTCCAACAATGAGAGACCTGTTTTTTCCTGCCATCCATTTATTAATTGTTCAGTTCCAACATGAATGTGTAGTGGTTTCAAGATTATTAACCTGTGCTCCCAAAGGAAAATAATTTATCCACTTCAGTAATATACAGTGTTAGATCCCATTTCCTTCTGTCTTACTCCACTCATTTCCAATTACATGGGTCAAACCTTCCCCCTGATCCCCTTTACAAAGGCTATTCCATACATTTTGTACACTTAGATTCTTTTGTCATGTTAGGTATTCAATCCTAGAATCCCCTGATCTCCTAAATGGTTTTTTTTTAATTTGCATACATTAAGGTTATTCCTTATGTCATAAAGTCCCATGGGGTTTGACAAATACTTAATTTCTTGTGTTTGACATTGTAGTATCATACAAAATATTTCCACAGCCCTGAGAAGTCCCAGGTAGTTTTCCTATTTTATGCTCCCCACAAACGCATAATCAGACCCTTGGCAGCCACTTATCTGTTCAACATGTCTACAGATTTGCTTCTTTCCAGAAATTGTAATTGGCAATCACAAATTATGTAGCCCTTTTAGACTAGTCTCTACACTTACCAGTAAGTATTTAAGATTCAGCCATGTATTTTCACTGCTTGAGAATTCTTTTTATCACTGAATAATGTGCCATTGTAAGGATATACCAGTATCTGGCTTTTGATTGGTGTATTTAGACCATTTCAAATTTAATTACTTATTGATGTGTTAGGTCTTTTTTTTTTTTTAGGATTTTATTTATTTATTTATTTGTCAGAGAGGGAGAGAGCAAGTGAGAGCAAGCACAGGCAGGCAGAGTGGCAGGCAGAGGCAGAGGGAGAAGCAGGCTCCCTGCAGAGCAAGGAACCCGACGTGGGACTCTGGGATTATGACCTGAGCCGAAGGCAGCTGCTTAACCAACTGAGCTACCCAGGTGTCCCGATGTGTTAGGTCTTAAGTCTGCCATTTCATTATTTTCTTTCTGCTTGTTGCCTCTATTTTTTGTTCTTTTGTTTTTCTCTTCTTTTATCCTCTTACAGGTTACTTGATCATTTTTTAATGGATTTAGGTCTTGTTACCCTCTCCACTTAAGTATAATTATCTTCAGTATTTTATTCACATATAATGAGTACTATATCAAATTATTTCAACAATCAAATATGATTTAAGAAGCCTGTGGAGAGAAGAAAATCTGTTGGTGTTTGTTTTATGTCTGTCTCAGCCTATTGGTAGTGATGCTATCAGATAGGAATGCCTGGGGGCAGGTACCTGGGCCCATACTACTTATGGCAGCCCCCACAGACATTTCCACACCACATCAAAGCCAATATTTTGGCTGGAGTGGCCCTTGTAGTTCTTACTGTGACTGCAAAATACACCTCTAACAACCATTAGAACTTTGAAAACACAAGGTTTATTACTCACAAGTATTAGAGGGTAAATAGCACACCCGGGGTCACACAGTGAGGTCATGAGAAGGGAGCAGCAGGGTCACTCAAGTGGTCAGTTATCAGGGATTTTAAAAGGGGGTTTTCGTGGGTAGGATGGCCTGGCTCTTTATCTAGTTGTGCAGCTGGCCACATGTTTATTCGAGATGTGTCTGTGAAATGGACACCTTGCCAATCAAAAGGTTCATGTCAGGTACTCACATTACATATTTACTCCATTCTGTTGTTTTTCTTTCTTTTCTGAAGTTCCAAGCCTTCTTCTCATATTATATCCTATCTACTTGAAAAGGTTCCTTTACTTTTTGTTAGGGCTTGATCTGCTGGTGGCAAATTCTCTTATGCTTTGTTACTTTTGTTTGCTTGTTTTTTGTGTTTTGTCTAAGAGTATATTTATTTCCCCTTCACTCCTGAGGTATAGCTTCACCAAGTACAGAATTTGAGGTTGACCGTTACTTTGTGTCAGCCCTTGGAAAATGTCATGCCTCTTTTTTCTGTTCTCCATGGTTTCAGATGAGAAATCACTGTCATAAAAATTAGTTCTAAAGGTAGTACATCTTTTCCCTCTGGTTGCTTTCTAGCCTTTTTCATCTTTAGTTTTCAAAAACTTAATTATTATATGCCATATATATTTCTTGATTTTTATTCCATTTTAGCTTCTTGAATTTGTAGCTTATCTCTTTCCTCAAATTTGGGAGCATTTCATCCATTATTTATTTAAGTGCTTTTTTAGTCCCTCGTTGTTTATCCTTTCCTTCCAGGATTCTGATCATACAAATGTTAGATCTGTTATTATTGTCCCATAGTCCCTGATAATCTGTTTACCACTTTTGGTGTATTTTTTTCCGTTATTCTAATTAAGTATTTGTTGATCCATCCAGAAGTTCACTGATTATGTCTCCTGTCATCTCCACTCTACTCAGCCCATGCAGCAAGTTTTTTTTTTAATTTTTATTATCATAGTTCTTAGTTTTATAATTTCCGTTTGGTTCCTTATCATAGCTTCTGTTTCTTTGCCTCAATTTTCTATTTTTGCTCTTTTCGGGAGAATTTGTCAGTCCTTGTTGAAACAATTTCATTATGACGGCTTCAAAATTCTTGTTCATTAATTTGGACATCCAATTCATCTCATTACTGGCTTCAGTTGATTATCTTTTCTTGTTTGAGTTGCGATTTCCCTGCTTCTTGGTATGATGGCAGTTGCATCCTGGACATTATGTATGTTATCTTAAGAGATCCTCACTCCCATTTAAATCTTCTATTTTAACAAGCAATCACCCTGTTTAGGTTTAGTGTGTAAATTCTGATCTACTTTGAGGGTTGTAGTTTCAATGACAATGTGGTTTGCTGAGTCCTTGCTATGTTTTTCTGGACTGTTCTTTTGTTTTTTTCCTCTTTGGGTCCACTGAAACTCTTGCTTGATCCCTACTGGTATCACCTGAGGGGGCAGAAACACTTTTTTTCGGGTCACTCATTGTACACACATAAGGCACTCAGGACAGATAGTAGTTCCTTTGGCCTATTTTCTAGCTGCCTATTCCTTCTCAGGCTCTTCCTTCAGTCTCTCCTGTCCTACCAGGAAAAGGAAGAGCCATCTTCTGGTTCTTGGAGAAAGATCAAGAAATACCATTTCTGGGTTGCCTTTTGTTGTTGAGTAAAGGGCTGGGGAATGCTGGGCTTGGGTCCCTTCTACTGCAAGATGGATGACTAAGAGACTTGACTATTACAAAGTAAGGAAAACTCTACGCAATAAAGAGATAATGAGTATAAGGAATAGCCACTATACCATGAGCTAGATCACCAGAAAGAGAACCTCCCACTCCTACACCCCAGGACTAAGACCCAGAACTTGATGGAGAGGACACAGCTGTGGTTCACCGGATGGCGGAGAAGTCATTGTGGTGAGAGTTCAGTGGTACTTTTGGACATTTCCTTCTTGATCTTGTGGGAGAAGTATCCTTTAGAATAGGTGCTAGAGAATTCTGTTCACAGGGAGATGTCTCATCTGAGGACCTTTACTATGAAATTATTTGGAGAGGGGTTTGGTGGTGTTAGAGAAGCTTCTGGCCACTGGGTGCTATAGAAGTCCAGCTCTGGGGAATGCATGTATTGGGAATCTTGTATGAAAAGAAACCCTTCCTGCAGGAGCTGGACACTGCAGTGACTGCACATCACAGAAGCATGAAGAGCTAGCACATTGTCTCCTGAGGCAAAATTCATACTCCAGCCATGTTGCTCTAGTACCCTCTACTGACAAAACCCTCATGCCAGCTGGCAAAGGAAAATTCAGCAAAGAGTCCAGATCCATTTTCACAGAACAGACAAAAAGAGTGAATTTAGAGCTGAGAGACAATAAGTGGATAATTGGCATACTCCTTTGGGGAAACAAGAATGTCCCAACTATGTTTTGGCATTGTGTTGATAGTATAATTAAGCTGGTTTCTCTTAGTTCAAACCCAGTGAATCTTTCCAAATGCAATCAGGAATGGTGTTGAACTGGATTGAAAAATACTGAATAGAGGAAAATCAGCTAATGATTATTTCAATAACCCATGCTTACAGTTACAATACAGTTACCTAGTACATAGTAACCACAAAGTAATATTTTAAAAATAGATTGAAATGAGAAAAACAAGAAAGGATAAATTACATAACTTTTTTTTAAATGAGCCAAACAAGAAAACAAGTAAGGGTTATTCCAAGTCTTGAGCCTGATAGCTTGGGAAACCAGTTATGATGTTTTCAAAACTTGGTATTGGTAGTAAGAAATCATTTCAAACATCAGGAGCATTGTGAAGTTTTTACAGTGAGTTTGAGGATATCATAGTTACTCAAATAGAAGGAAAGAAATGAATATACTTATTCAGAAAAAAATACTTTATTTCTCTCATAAATAATTCATAAGATAAATGAGATAATTTATAGTTTCCTTAATTATACAGCTATATTTAAATGAAAATATAAACTCAAAACATATATAATAGTGGCATAACTATTTCCAGTTCTCATTTGCCTACTGCTAACATATTAGTAATTATCCATATTAGCTTTTTTATAAATATATATTCTATAAATATAAAAATATGTATATGTAACAAAATGGGTTTGTATTTAACCCACTGAGCCACCCAGGTGCCCCCAAAATGGGTTTGTATTAAGCATACATTTGCTAACAAGGATTTTCACTTAATATATTATGAAAATGTCCTGTCATTAAATATTCTTCAAAAATATGATTTAAAAGGAAACATTTAAAATGGAACACTTAAAATCATATTCCAAGATTTGATTATTCCATAAATTATCAAGCACTTCCCATATTATGAGATATACACTGCACCTAATCTGTCATATTATAACAAATGCTACAGTTAACATCTTTGGATAATACTTGATGTGAATATAGGATTGTTTCCTTGGGATAAATTTCCAGCTAATTATTAAGTCAAATTTTAAAAATATTTTTATGGAGGAAACAATTAGTAATATAAATTATTATATAATTAAGTGTTGCCAATTGCCTTTTATAAATCTAATAACAGTCTTCATGCCAACAAACAATGAGTAAAAATTTTGGATTTCAGTATGCTTGCTAATATTGAATTTGATTCTTAAAAACAAAGAAACAGGGGCACCTGGGTAGCTCAGTCCTTAAGCATTTGCCTTTGGCTCAGGTCATGATCCCAGGGTCCCTGGATGAAGCCCTGCATCTGGCTCCCTGTATGGCGGGGAAGCTGCTGCTTCTTCTCCTACTCCCCCTGCCTGTGTTCCTCTCTTGCTGTGTCTGTCAAATAAATAAATAAAATCTTAAAAAACAAACAACAAACAAGCATCATTTTGACAATCTGATACAAATGGTATCTTATTGTTCATTTACATTATTAAGTTGCTAATGTGGTTGAAAAAAATTTTGACATTAACTTTCTGTTTTTTTTAATTTAATTTAATTTAATTTTTTTCAGTGTCCCAGATTTCATTGTTTATGCACCACACCCAGTGCTCCATGCAATTCGTGCCCTCCATAATACCCACCACAGGCTTTATTTGTTTTTTGTTTTGTTTTGTTTCATTTATTCGTCCCTTCATACTTGCTTTAGATATCTTTCCATTGGGGATATTGAAAATAATTCCACCTTGATTCAAAGTCTTAAATTACCACTTTGTCTTACAGTCCTTCATTTTTACTTAATATCAGTGCAATTATTGTTTTAAAATTAATGTTTTAAAATAACCTTTTGAGATGTTATTTAATCATGATAACTATGTTATCTTTAAATCACCTGTCCTCCATTGAAATCAGCATGGTACTTGATCATCTAAATCTTTCAATAGAGCTGACTGAATGAATGGCTGATATCCATCTTATTGGAGTTCAGTAATGGGCTTATATTCTGTTATATTCTGTATATTCTATTACACTAAACATGGTTTGTCAGAAGTACTTGGGATAAGACCTTTAAGCCTCCATAGTAAGTGAAAGTTGACTAGATTTAATCAGTTTCATTTTCTCTTCATAGGAAGGCAGTATTAACAACAGTACATTCTACTGTGTATAACGGGACTACAGCATTTTCTGTCTTATTAAGGGAAATACATTTTCTAGGATATGTACTACTTTGCTTATCCAGCCATCAGCCAGTTTACATGCAAAGTATCCATAGGATCAAACCTACCTGAAATTGCATATCAAGTGCTTATTCTTATGCAGGAGGTATGGGGATTGGTCAAAAGAGAACTAGTCTCTGCCCTCCATGAATTTATTTATTTATTTATTTTTTAATCTGGAGCTGGTGGTTATCATAGATAGAATGAATTAATGATGTACTGCATGGTGACTTACATAACAATAAAAAAAAGAATGAATTCACACTTTCCTTCTTGAAATAGTTAAACATAAGCAACTAATTCTTTCTATGGCATTCCATATTGTTGATCATACCTCTTCTGTTTAATAATAAAATACCACCACATAATTAGAAGAATCAAATTGAATATTTCAAATATAGCCAAGATACTTTAATATATTTGAACAAAGAAATACTATTAAAAATAAATAAAAACCATACAGAAAATCAGTTCAATCTTGGGACCCTGGGTTAGAAAAACTTAAACCAAAAAAAATTCTAGTGAAGAAAGGTAGTGTATGAATACTTATTTCTGAATTCTTACATTATATTTGCATTAAGATTGCTGAGGCTAATATGAATGCAATGAGTCCTAATGCCAATCTGTAGTAGCAAAATAATTTTAAAGAAACTAAAGAACCAACGATTTGTTTCTAATTTAGCTCAGCAAAATTTAACAAATCATTATATTTAAATTAAACAGCTAATTAAATACTAATGAGCTAATTTAGCCATACATTTACAAAAACCAGACTACCAGCTTACGCAAAAAAGAAAAATAGAATATGTGGTAAATTATTTTTTTAGAGTAACTGCCATTACCCTCCACCCTTAGAAGGTGATTCTGTCCATTGTTGTTGATATTTGAAAACATAGCATTAAATTAATCAGTTAAGCAACTTGTACTTAACTGCCTGCTCAATTTAAATAGTGCCCCATAGAAATATTAGAAAGTGACATGTGAATGGCTGAACTTCAGGGCAACATGGCTACGTGACACATGCCATCTTGGACAATGTGCTTGCTTTGGTGTGGACTAAAGACCAATGAGTCTTTCCCCAGTTATTCTGGTGGTCTCTAAGAATCCCAGACTCAACACAGCCCTAGGGGAGGTGGTAGACCCAACCAAACTGCCTGAAATGATAGATATGGGCCTAGAGAAAGATTATTTACTTACAGAAATAAAATGGCATTACCATTCCTAAAAACAGATAATTTGGAATAAAATTTGCATCAGTTATAGGAGGACACAACGGGGAGTAAACCAGAATTGACAGCTTTTTTAAATGAAATATATCATATGAAAATGAGCAGAGTGGATCCTGGTAAAAGTTGTACCACAAACTTAGATACAACTTATTATGGGTTATATCAAAAGCTTCAAGTTCATGTTTTCAGATCTCCTGGGAGGAAACTGTCTAATAAAACAAGAACAAAGCCAACTTCCACCATTTCACAAATCTTTTCATTTTCAGCTTAGATTTTTTTCTTTTTCTTTTTTTCTTTTCTTTCTTATTTTATTTCATTTTATTTATTTATTTGTTTGTTTATTTGACAGAGAGAGAGACACAGCAAGAGAGGGAATGCCAGCAGGGGGAGCGGGAGAGGGGAAGCAGGCTTCCTGCCAAGCGGGGACACTGATGGGGGCTCAATACCAGGACCCTGGGATCATGACCTGAGCCAAAGGCAGACACTTAAAGCTTAATGACTGAGCCATCCAGGCACCCCTTAGATTTTTCTTCTATACATGTTAGGTTTTCCTGATATTTTAATTTAACTTTTAAGTGAATGATTTTATGTGTTTTTACTCTAACATGCATGCTTATTTATTATTAACTATGTATTTTTTATTCAGCAAGAGGTGAAGGTATTAAATAAGGGCTGGCTATGTGACTCAGATTATCACTCAAAACAGTCGTTACCTTTACAACATGAGGTTTGAGGTTATAAACTGCCATCTCTGAGCTTTCTTATACCATAATATAAACCTTAAAGACTAACTAATGCTTAGGTATACCACTGGAATAAAGACATTACTACTTAGCCCACATTAGAAAGGTATAGTATTTTCTCCTAGTGAAGTCACCTTATGTAATTAGAAACATAAACAGATTATTTGTACATAAAAAGATAATTTTTGTTATCTTAAATGATAAAGAAATATATAATCAGATAATACTATAATGGAGAGAATGATAAACTTGGTGGTAGAAGAACTGGGTTTTAACTGTGCAACTTGTTTAGTTAAAGGAATATGGTCATTTTTCTTAATCTATCTGAGCCTAAAATTAATGCTATATAACATCAAGAAGAATATGGTTGAGTCATTATGAGAAAGATTGCCTGATTTACTGTTTAGTGGAAATGTCTTGCTAAATTTCAAATGCTATTTGATACAGGCTGTATTATCCCCATGCATCTAAACAGGATAATTGATTTCAAAAAACCACAATTAAAAATAGCACAAAATTATTATGCCACTCAATTACATTAGCTAGTGGCTACAACTAAGCCTTAAAATTGGTTCTGAGCTACCTGACAATTCAGATTAAAAACAAAACAAGACTACAAATAAAAATGCTTATATTTGACTATATAATTCTCTCAGTCAGATTAAAAGTAATCATATTTCCTCATATGGGGAGAGAAAGTTGTCCTCAGGCCCTGAACTGTTAATCTTTACGTAAGGAACATTGTATGATATAGGGGACAATGTTTTGAACCATGATTTTTTGGGGGGGGTTGCTGAAACATTAATTGAATATTTATATAGCCTCCACATGTAGAGAATAGTGTTACATTTTAACTCTCTAAAAAGCATTTAGCAGGCTGCTAGGAAAATATGATCCAGGTATATTGCTTTCTGAAGTTTTGAAAATATAAAAGAAAAGGGAAAAAAGCCTTGAGAACATCATCTAATGACTAGTTAGCATATTGAGGGGGTGTCTATTTCAATTGATGTCTTGAGTGACTCTTTGACAAGTGTCATTTTGTAGTCTGTGAATAGAGTGATTCTCTTTAAAAATATTTCTGGGATACTACTTTTGTACATGGTTGATTAAAGGCTGATGCATGTGATGTCTTAAATACATTTATTTGATTTAGAGCCCTGATAGACATTTGGGGAAAAAAATCACATTCTTAACTGCTGCACAGCAGTTCAATACTGATTTTGCAAGACTTGGGAAGAACTCAGTTTCACCCAAGGTAGACCTGAGCTTCTTAAATAGTCTGCTTTCAAATAAGGGAGTAGATAGAATGTAGAATTCTGTGGTCTGAGAAATACTGGCATTTGATATAAAGTGAAGATATGGATGTGAGCCAAAATGATCTGTTCACGATGAAATGAGAAGAGTCTGAAAAGCAAGAATCATCTCCAAGTAACAGAAATGACAGAAAGAAGAAGAAAAAACAGTTACCTTTGTCTCCATGCTATGTCTTTCAACACCATGCCCTTGCGGTGGCAAAGGTCTAGAAGTTTGGCAAAGAGAGACAGAAGCAAATTTCCAGTTCCAGAGATTAGATCACATTCTCCATCAAAATGGGAATGACTACAGTTTTTCACAGTGCACCAGACTCTCTCTGTTCTTCATATATTCTCAATTCTTATTCTTTCTTCTGGAGCACTCCCCTTCCAACCCTTTTCCTAGGTAACTCTTACACAATCTTTACATTTTACTCCCACGTAGTCCCTGCCTGCCTTGCACTTGCTGTGCGCACCAATAATAATGCACTCTGATTCACTCCCTCATAGTGTTGATTACATTCTGCTGTAATTACCAGATTCCTTATCATAACTCTCATTAGGCTATGAGGTCTTTAAGGGCAAGAACACTGTTTTATTTGGCATTGTTTTCCTGGTGCTCCCCTGCAGTGACCTTCAGTGACCTCTGTACATCTGAACATTCCCATGGTAACAACTGCCATCACCAAAAATACTCAAGCTTTGACATTTTAAAGTCAGGTATCCAATTTTATGATCAAAACACATTATCCCACTATAGCTGCCAAAAAAGTACGCCAAAAAAAAAAAAAAATTTAGGATGATACAACATTGATCGGGAAAATAAGAATTTATATGTATGTGACTAGGAGAGAGTTGTGTAAGGTCATGTGAATCTTACAAATTGTTTGTATGGAAATCATGAGGAATAGATTTGTACTAAGTATAAAGAGATTGAAAATTTTCTAAGTTAACAGAAGTAAGTGGCTAGTTCACTTTTAACATTTATAAACCTAGGTAAGAAAAGGTCTTCACCTCTCTTCAGGTGTTACAGCATCTACCAATTCGTTTTGGATTTAGTATCTGTTTAATACAGCTTTGCTGATTGAACTTTAGCTTAAAGGCAGATAGACATAAATATATCATTATAATATTAAGACTTTTGATAAATACATTTTTCTTCTATTTTAAAATATATCAGGGTAGACCATTAAATCATTGGGTAGTGCACTAAACAACTTCAAGTTCTAGGAAGGAGGAGGATGAATTTATATACAGAAAAAAGAAACTCATTATGACTCATATGCCAGATTAATGCCACAAAATTACCAGGGGGTCTTTAAACCTTTCATAAAATACCTTGGAAGGAGATGAAGTAGAAAAATCCTTAAGCAAATATTTTCATTTATTTTCACATCAACATGGCTTTAGAATAAACCTTATTACATTGATCTGCCTTTCATCAATGTAGGGTATTAAAAGCTTCTCCTAGTATGGATTTTTTTGTTGATTTTTTTTCCTTTATGGAACCAAATAAAATACTGGCCAGAGTTGATGATTATCTATAGCTGTTGTAATAAATTATCACAAACTTAGTGTCTTCAATCAACACATAGTTACTATTACCCAGTTCTGGGGATGAGAAATCCAAAATGAGGTTTGTTTGTCTGAAATCAAGGTGTTGGCTGGTTCTATGGGTTGGGGGGGGTCATTTTTCTGCCTTTTCTATTTTCTAAAGTTTGCCCTTATTCCTTGGCTCATGACCTCCTCCATTCTCAAAGCCAGCAAAGGCCAGTTGAGTCTTTCTCATATCACATCACTTTAGCATTGACTTGTCTTCTGCTTTCTTCTTCAAAGTCTAAGGACCCTTTTGATTACATTGGGATCATCCAGGATATTCTTCCCATGTTAAGGTCAGGTAGTTAGCAATTTTAATTCCATTAGCAACCTTAATTTATTGTTGCCATGTAGCAG
>RCUC01085293.1:0-15574 GCA_003697995.1 Taxidea taxus jeffersonii
GCATCGGGCTCTCTGTTCAGCTGGGAGCCTGCTTCCTCCTCTCTCTCTGCCTGCCTCTCTGCCTACTTGTGATCTCTGTCTGCCAAATTAATAAATTAAAAAAATCTAAAAAAAAACAATAAAATTTAAAAATAAATAAATAAATAAATAAATAAAAATAAAAAGCTTCTACACAGCAAAGGAAACAATTAACAAAATGAAAGGCAACCTACAAAGGGAAAAAATATTTTTAGACCATATATCTTTTTTTTTAAAGAATTTTATTTATTTATTTGTTAGAGAGAGAGAGAGAGAGCGAGCACAGGCAGACAGAGTGGCAGGCAGAGGCAGAGGGAGAAGCAGGCTCCCTGCCAAGCAAGGAGCCCGATGTGGGACTCAATCCCAGGACGCTGGGATCATGACCTGAGCCGAAGGCAGCTGTTTAAACAACTGAGCCACCCAGGCGTCCCTATACCATATATCTTAAAAGTGGTTAATATCCAGAATATATAAGGCACTCTTACAACTCAATAGCAAAAACAAAACCCACAAGTAATTCAATTTAAAAATGGGCAAAGGACCTGAATACACATTTCTCTGAAGAAGACATACAAATTGGCAACAGGTATATGAAAAGGTGTGCAACATCACTAGTCATCAGGGAAATGCAAATCAAAACCACAATGAGCTATCACCTCATACCTGTTAGGATAACTATTATCAAAAAAACAAAACAAAACAAACAAAGGAAAAGTGTTGGTGAGGATGTGGAGAAAAGGAAACCCTTGTGTCTGTTGATGGGAATATAAATTGGTGCAGCCACCATGGAAAACAATATGGAGGTTCCTTTAAAAATTAAAAATAGAGGGATGCCAAGGTGGCTCAGTTGGTTATGTATCCATCTTCAGTCCAGGTCATTATCCCAGGGTCCTGGAATTGAGTCCCGCGTTGGGCTCCCTGCTCAGCGGGGAGCCTGCTTCTCCCTCTGCCTGCTGCTCTGCCTACTTGTGCTCTCCATCTCTGTGTCATAAACAAATAAAATCTTAAAAAAAATAAAACAGAATTATCATTGATCTAGCAATCTCTCTTTTGGATATATAGCCAAAGGAACTGAAATATGGATCTTAAAGAGATATCTGCACTCCCACCTTCATTGCAGCATTATGGACAATAGCCTAGATCTGGAAACAAACCTAAATATCCATCAGCAGTTAAGTGGACAAAGTAAATGTGGTCTATAGATAAAACAGAATATCATTCAGCCTTTAAAAGGAAGGAAATTCTGCCATTGTAGGGCTGAATAATATTCCATTGTATGTATACACCACATTTTCTTTTTTTGTTGTTGTTCAGGAAGCATTTATCATAGCTCCAAGTTTAGGAATTTTCACTGACAGAAAATCAACACCTTCAGAAAATCTCTCCCATAGCCCTGCTCAGCCTCTGAATCTTGGTTTTCACAGACCTATCAGCATATTTCTCTCCAATACGGACAATCATTGCACCCATGCTTGATAGATCAATCTTAACTTCCAATTTCGATACTTGGCCTTTACTTAGGAAGCTCTACAGGACTGTTTGTAATTCAAAGAATGGCTTCATCTAAAGGAGATGCAGTGGTTACTATGCAAGGTACTTCTCCATGGTGGATGCTTATCACGGTTGAAAAGGCTAAAATGACTCCAGGGATATTGTTCAAGCAACCATTTTCAGCAATCAAACTGATCAGGCTGGACATGAGGGGAGAGAACCTCTCTTTTGCTGTCATGTCATTTAGTCTTTTCACTTCCACTGTGTGCTTTACACAAGGATTCATAATGGAAGCAGGCATTTTGAGTCCTTTCAATATTTGTGCTACTCTCAACAATTCCTTTTCTACTTGTTCCATCTGTTTAGGTGCAGCAGAATAAGGAGCAGCGGCACAGCATCCTTTGATACCATATACCTGAACAGGTTGCCTCATGTGCTTGGCAAACAACCTGACCACAGATGTACTAAAGCAACACACCTGCTGGGAGAGCCCAGAAACTGCTGGGGTGGCCATCTTCTCTGGGTGGCTGTAGGTCCATATACTACATTTTCTTTACACAGTCAAACATTGATAGATATTTAAGTTTCTAGAATAGATGAACCTGGATGACATTATGCTAAATGAAATAGACCAGATACAGAAAGACAGTTACTACATTATCTCACTTACGTGCAATCTAAAATAGTCAAACAGAGACAGAGAGTATAATGATATCTGCCAGAGGTTTTAATAGGAGATAAATACAGGAAGTTGGTCAAAGTGCACAAAGTTTCAGTTATGCAAAATAAATGAGTTCTAGAGATCTACTGTATGACAAGGGACACTTACTAACAATATTGTATGCTTAAAATTTTGCTAAGAGGGGAGATCTTATGTTAAGTGTTCTTACCACTGAAAGACAAACAAACAAAAAACCCCCAAAGCCAAGGGGATGGAAAAACCTTTTTGAGATAATAAATAAGATTATGGCACTGATAGTGATGATGGTTTCATGGGTATATACTTATCTCGGAACATGTAAGTTGAACACATTAAGTATCTACAGCTTTTTGCATGTCATTTATACCTCCATAGAATGCCTTCATAAAATCCCCTACAAATGTCATACTTAATGGTGAAAGACTGACAGCTATGTTGTTTATAGTAACAATAAATCAGAAACATCTTAAATGTCCATCAATGAGATTGATAATTAAAAGATAATTAACTAGATCTACATGCATTAGAAGAGATAAATCTGAAAAAAAAAAAAAACCAGAATTAAAAATGTTGCAGAATGAGGGACGCCTGGGTGGCTCAGTTGGTTAAGCGGCTGCCTTCGACTCAGGTCATGATCCCAGTGTCCTGGGATCGAGTCCCACATCGGGCTCCTTGCTCAGCAGGGAACCTTGCTCCTCCCTCTGCCTCTGCCTGCCTCTCTGTCTGCCTGTGCTCTCTCTCTCTCTAACTAATAAATGAATAAAATCTTAAAAATAATTTTTAAAAAATGTTGCAGAATGATATATAGTTGTCAAAATATACAAATAATATCACATATTCATAATAGAAATACACAGTATATGTAGACAATATTCTGTGTATATATGTCTATGTGTATTATGTATAGAGTATAAATAAAATAAAAATGAAGACAAATGTAAGTAAAAAATTCAGTGCTTAGTGGTTACCTATGTGTTGAGATGAAGGGCAGTAGGATTGGAAAGGAACACTCAGGTGGCTTTAACTATATCTGAGATGTTTTCTTTGAAAAAAAAAAAAAAAAGAAAGATGGGACATGTGGTTGGTTAAGTGTCTACCATGATCTTAGGGGCCCTGGGATTGAGGCCCGCATCAGGCTCCTTGTTCAGGGGGAGTCTGCTTCTCCCTCTCCCTCTGCCTCTGCTTGTCACTCCCCCTGCTTGTGCTGTCTCTGTCTCTCTCTCTCTGTCAAATAAATAAATAAAATCTTTAAAACAATAAAAATAGAGAAAAGATCTGAAACAAATATGTCCATATGTAAAGACTACTTAGTCTTAAAGTTAGTTATTGGTGGGTAGTTGGTACTTATTTCATTATTCTCTACACACTTTTCGTGTAGTTTGTTTTTCTCCAAATAAAAATACTAAAAATAAAAAAGTTTTAGCACACTTGTTTTTGTGAAAAAGTTTGCCTCTAGAGAGGGGCTAAGTAAGATGGCAGAAAGGTAAGCAGAAGGAGACTATTGCTTCTTATCATAAGCAACTCTGCACTATTTAATTTATAACCTTGTTGATTTACAACTACAATAAAAAGATTTTTATTTGTTTCAATGAAAATGGTCTTATACTGGAAAAGTTTGAGGACTACTTCACAGATTCTAAATTCTTTGGTGCCTCAAATCTTACTTGTGTTCTTGAATCTAGCTATAAATACATATTTATTGTTTGTTGTATTTCATTTCCTAAAGATTATACTCCAACTTGATCTTTGTTTTCTAATCACAAATTTACTCCTAGACACATCATTTAACTCTATGGTACTTCAAATTCCTTATTTTTCAGGTGTCAATAATAATACTGGTCTTGCCTACTTCCCAAGGCTATTTTAAATGTCAAACAAGAAAATGGGTTTCAATTTTCTTGAAAAATATAAAGCATATTTGAATTGAAGAAATGTAGGAGATCACTGAAAGATTGGGAAGAATTCTCAAGAGATCATACCATCACATTAACATCCATAGTCCAACATCTCTTCCAGAACATGTCAGTAACCATAAAAAAAAAAATCTTACTTCAATATATGTATCTTGGAGCCTCTACATATGTCTTGTTGTCTGGTGGAGTAGAAGTGGAGGTAGCAGTTGTGATATCTGGTTAGAAACATTATGAAAAGTGGCTTCTTTAGTCATGAAAAGTATTATTTTAGGAAGAAATTTCTTAAGATGCCATGATGACATACTAGCCAGTTTTTTAGTAAAGGTCCCATTGAGCCAGTGATAAATCTTACTATATGGCTGTAAGAAGTACAACACTTCTTACTTGACTTAAAACAATGTTGGCTCTAGGGCTCTCCCATGAGGGAGGGGTGAGGATGCTAAATAATTCAGGGAAGAGAGATGATTACGCAGAGATATGGGGCATCCCTCCGAAGACTGTGATTCTAATGGGAAACAATAAAGAACTGGTCCAGGGAAGGAGGGAGAGGGTTAAGGAAAAAGGTCACCAAGTACTTGTTGGCACTAATTTAGTCACTTGGGTACTGAGTGTAATCAATGATGAGACATGGTCCTTGCCTTCAAGGAATTTATAGGCTGTGATATAGTGACTTGGAAACAACCAGCAGATTATCAACATGGAACAAAATAATGAGGCAGAAACATATGAACTAGTCATGTTGGTCACATACAAAAGTCACACTTTTATATTGTATTATTTTTCTTTTGGACATGAAGATCAAATGCTGTTGCTAAGTTTGAAGAGTCTTTGTCCAGAAACAGCAAGGATAGACAAGTCCCTTTGCCGAAGCCACTGAAATAATGATAGTGCCCACAGCTGGTGGTTTATATTTCAAGTGTCCAGAAGCCCAAAGTTTTCAGTTTGTAATTTTGTTGTGTTCCAAAGACTCACTTATCAGACAGCTGTGGGAAATTTGGCACGTATTTTCACATAGAAATAAAGCCACAAATGGGGGTCCTATGTTAGACTGGCCCAAAAAGGTTGTACAAACCCACTTTAAATTTAAAAATTCTACTATTAATGGTATGGTAGCGTCTAATTCCTATGTGTACTACATGGGTGTCTGTTTGTGTATTTTGAATTTGAAATGCCAGGATCCGCTTTCTCTGGATATAGCCCCTCATCTGCTAATACTAAACATGAAGATACATTGATCCTAAGCAATGACTCTGTGAGTGTGTATATGTGTGCCATGAAATATGCCACTCTGAAATCCTGCCACAGGAAGTGTAACTGATTATCTGTTCTAGCTGCTGCCCTTCTGCATTCACAGATAAGTTCATGCTGAGTTTCTATTTTCCATGAGCTATTTTTCCCAGTGACTAAAAATGGTGGGCAGAGTACTGAGGCATGCCCATTCTGGCAAGTTGCAGGACTTTTTTTTTTTTTTTTTGCAAGTGGCAAATTTGGTTTGAGGACTTCCCATCAGCCTGTGAAGACAGAACCTTTATTGGAACCCTGCTGTAGTCTAAGATTCCTTCCATCATATTTTTCCTTTCTTCTCTCTGTAGATATTGGACTAATCTGAAGCCTTTCTTTCCTTTGACAACTCCCCTGCCCACAATTTCTGGTATAGATAGTCCTATCTTTGTGTCTCCTTCTTGACATACTCAAACTCCTGCAAATGAGAATGAACGTGGTCCAAGTAAGGTGGGGATTTGGGATTGGCTCACTCACCATCTTGTGGGAAAAAAATACCATCTTGAGAGTGGGATGTGGATGCTAAAGATTTCACTGGTAGTGACATGAGACAGGAGCCAGGTACAGAGATGCAGCTGCAAAAGAAATGGGTCTAGGGAAGACATCTACAAGGATAGCAGAGTTGCAGGTTACTGCAAAACAGCATTCGGGCTCTGAAGAAAAATAATGAGAAATTGAGAGCCCTTAACAAATAACTAATGGCTAAGTGTGAGAGCCAAAGGATTTTACTGGTTGTTTATAAAGGCACCCTTATATTCTGTGGTTGAAGAGCAGACACAGCTAAGTAGAAAACTGAAGATCTGATAGTTACAGGGCTTCAGAGACATTTGAAGCTTAATCAAGACAGGTCTGTTATCATAACATCAGGTCTGTGGGTGGAAAAACCCAGTACCCTGAAGTATGGGTTAGGGACATCTGGACTGATGCCCCAGATGTTGAAGTTGAAGATGTCCCCAAGGCCCCAGAGCTTATAAGGTGGCCCACTCTTCCCAAGTAAGAGGTTGCACTTGCCCTGTATCACAAAACACTACAGAAGCCTCTCCCTGCAAGACAGCAATTTTCCTCCTCAGAACCTGCCCCATCTTCTCTTCTAGCTTCCAGCCTCATTACTAGAACTAAATCCCAGCATTACTGATTAAGGAAATGAAGAGAATATGCAGTTAAGGATTTGGGAGAATCAGCTAGTGTGCATAAACAGGAGCTAGGGAATTACTCTTGGGATTAAATTTTGAAGATGTCCAACCAAGAAGGCCAGGATATCAGACTGGATAATCAAGGAATCATTGACTTGGTGTTTTCTTGGGACATGGGATTTAACACCCTGGCAAGGATCCCAGGCAACTGGGTAAACTCACTGCTAGGATGACATTTAGAGTAGAAATGCCCAAGTTGCCCTAGCAGATGTAGAGGAAGGAATAAAAGAGACTGAGGGAAGTGCCCATACTAGAATGGATATATTAATAAGGCCAGAAGACCCACCAGAAGATTAAGGCCCATAAGAGAAGTCAAAGGACACCACTGCACCAAGGCCATAAGTAATGTGCTGGTAAAAAAAAAAAAGAAAGGAGAGAAAGAAAAGAAAAAATAAATGTGCTGATGAGAGGGGCACAGCATCACCAATAAGTTCAGTGGTGGCTCTTAGCCACAGGTCAGACTGGGCTTCTCGATAACCATAAGGATGGGATGATGGGGACCAAAACAATAGAGCCCAGGTGGTGGTACTTAACTATATGAAACCAAAAGGTTACAATTATGATAACAGGAAGCAAGGTAAGAGGGGCAGCCAAGAGGGTCAAACCAGAAGGGAATTGTGAAGATGGTTAATAAAGCATGACATCCTTAAGGGCAAAATGATGGGTAGCCAACACGAGTGTTATTTAATATCTACAAACACAAAAAGACAAAAACGGATGAGTAGGAAGTTGAGGATGACTGCCCAAGGAAAATTTCCTAATCTCTTACTAGTTCTTGGTCCTGAGTCAATTTTAGTAGTTACTTAATATCTACAACTACAAAAAGACAAAAATGGATGAGCAGGAAGTTGAGGATGATTGCCCCAATGAAAAGTTCCTAATCCCTTACTAGCTCTTGGTCCTGAGTCAATCCAGAACCTGTTGACTAAAAACATGTTCACATCTTTAGGGGGAACACTACAGCATCATATAATGATTCTCCTTCCCCCACAAAAGTACCTATAGTCATTCAGACAACCATACATGGAAGAAAAGAAAACACCCAGACACTTTGAGGAATATTTAGTACAGGGTCTGAGTGGACAGTGATGCCTGGAGAATCAAAGTGTCAATATGGCCCTCTTATTAGAATGAACATTATGAAGGTCAGGTAATGAATGGAGTCCTAGGACTGTGCCTAATGTGAATTGTATGTCTATTACTGGTTGATTTGCTTTGATTAGTAAATCAAGAATGAGTGTGGAAAATAAGGAGAAAGTTTCCGTACATTGGACATGGCTACAGAAAGTAACCTTCCATGTATAAATACTTGAGGCAAAAATATCACTTGCAAAAAGCATTGAGAATTAACTGCTGGGAGGTTGGAACTCTGAATAGAAATTTATTAGACACCAGAGGTTTCTAAGAAAAATGAAAACTGCAAGGGCAGTCCTTCTATTAGGCTGCAGTAAGCTAATGAGAACAGCAAAGAATTATAATTGATTAAGGAAAATCTATTCCCTCTTCTTGTGAGGGCCCTTCTACTTTACTCCTCTCTATTTAAAAGCTTACTTTTGGTGGCCTGGTCCTGACATCCTAGCCAGAGGTATACGAACCTTCACCCAGAGTCAAGGCTATTCTGTATGTGAGAAGTATTAAAATCAGTAGACACAGCAAGAACCTATTCCTTTATGTTTTTATTCTTTTTCTACTATATAATTACTTCCTTATTATTTTCTTGGATTTTTTTTTAAAAAATGATACTCTAGGCTTTTAGTATTCTGCAACTCAGAACCTGTGGGTTCACTTAGATACCAGAACTACTTTTGCATCCATCAATACCCCATTAATAGACAATAAGAGGCCCAATTCTTAGATTGGCTCTCTTTCTATGAACCAGTCCACAGGAGTAGAGAGGACTTACTCTTGCATAGTGTTCAAAGACAACTATCCCAAATATTCTGGTTCTGGCACTTTTAGGATATATAGTAATGACATCCCTTGTAATCTGTAATCTCCTGCTCTAAATTCCAATTTGTTTATGGAAATTTCAAATCAGATAGTCCTCATAAGACTTTCACATCTCCTCTGGAAAAAGATATTTTGGCAATATGTATCAAAAGCTTTAAAAATGCATATACCCTTTGACTAAAGAAACTCCACTTCTATATATTTTCTCTGAAGAATTTACAGACTGAATTCCAAATGCATAAGAATGTTCATCACAGGGGTGCCTGGGTGGCTCAGAGGGTTAAAGCCTCTGCCTTTGGCTCAGTTCATGATCCCAGGGTCCTGGGATCGAGACCCACATTGGCTCTCTGCTCAGTGGGGAGCCTGCTTCCCTTCCTCTCTCTCTGCCTGCCTCTCTGCCTACTTGTGATCCGTGTTTGTCAAATAAATAAACAAAATCTTAAAAAAAAAGAATGTTCATCACAGCTGTCCTTAATGGTAGAGAGAGAGAAAGAGATAAAGTGGGAGAGTGAAAGAGTGCCTCAATTTCCAATAATTGGAGAAATGAATAAATAAATCCATAGGACAGATTTAGTAAATGCACTATAGAAAAATGTTTTTTTGACATAGGAAAATATTAATAGTTAGATGAAATATATATTGCAAAACAATAAATATAATACTTTTGTTTAAAAAAAATCACTAAATAAATATTTATGAGCTTTTAAAGTTTTCTGCCTTGACTGCAGTTCTGAGCCGTCTGTCTTATTCCAGCCTTAATGGAAATCTTTTAGAATAAAACTAACTTCAGGAAATTTTAATCATCTTTTGGGTAAATATATATATATATATACATATATATGTACACATATATCTTTTTAAAATTTTTTTTATTTTTTATAAACGTATAATGTATTATTAGCCCCAGGGGTACAGGTCGGTGAATCTCCAGGTTTACACACTTCACAGCACTCACCATAGCACATACCCTCCCCAATGTCCATAACCCCACTACCCTCTCCCTACCCACCTCCCTACCAGCAACCCTCAGTTTGTTTTGTGACATTAAGAGTCTCTTATGGTTTGTCTCCCTCCTGATCCCATCTTGTTTCATTTATTCTTTTCCTACCCCCCAAAGCTCCCCACATTGCATCTCTGCTTCCTCATATCAGGGAGATCATATGATAGTAGTCTTTCTTCGATTGACTTATTTCACTAAGCATAATACCCTCTAGCTCCATCCACATCATTGCAAATGGCAAGATTTCATTTCTTTTGATGGCTGCATAGTATTCACATCTTCTTTATCCATTCATCTGTTGATGGACATCTAGGTTCTTTCCATAGTTTGGCTATTGTGGACATTGCTGCTATAAACATTGGGTGCACGCCCCTTCAGATCACTACGTTTGTATCTTTAGGGTAAATACCCAGTAGTGCAATTGCTGGGTCTTAGGGTAGCTCTATTTTCAGCTTTTTGAGGAACCTCCATGCTGTTTTCCAGAGTGGTTGAACCAGCTTGCATTCCCACCAACAGTGTAGGAGGTTTCCCCTTTCTCCACATCCTCGCAAGCATCTGTCATTTCCTGATTTGTTAATTTTAGCCATTCTGACTGGTGTGAGGTGGTATCTCATTGTGGTTTTGATTTGTATTTCCGTGATGCTGAGTGATGTGGAGCACTTTTTCATGGGTCTGTTGGCCATCTGGATGTCTTCTTTGCAGAAATGTCTGTTCATGTCCTCTGCCCATTTCTTGATTGGATTACTTGTTCTTGGGGTGTTAAGTTTGCTAAGCTCTTTATAGATTTTGATTACAAGCCCTTTATCTGATATGTCCTTTGCAAATATCTTCTCCCATTCTGTCAGTTGTCTTTTGGTTTTGCTGACTGTTTCCTTTGCTGTGCAAAAGCTTTTGATCTTGATGAAGTCCCAATAGTTCATTTCTTCCTTGCTTCCCTTACCTTTGGCGATATTCCTAGGAAGAAGCTGCTGTGGCTGAGGTCGAAGTGGTTGCTGCCTGTGTTCTCCTCAAGGATTTTGATGGATTCCTTTCTCACATTGAGGTCCTTCATCCATTTTGAGTCTATTTTCATGTGTGGTGTAAGGAAATGGTCCAGTTTCATTTTTCTGCATGTGGCTGTCCAATTTTTCCCAACACCATTTGTTGAAGAGGCTGCCTTTTTTCCATTGGATATTCTTTCCTGCTTTGTCAAAGATTAGTTGACCATAGAGTTGAGGGTCTATTTCTGGGCTCTCTATTCTGCTCCATTGATCTATGTGTCTGTTTTTGTGCCAGTACATACTGTCTTGATGACGACAGCTTTGTAATAGAGCTTGAAGTCCGGAATTGTGATGCCACCAACTTTGGCTTTCTTTTTCAATATTCTTTTGGCTATTCGAGGTCTTTTCTGGTTCCATATAAATTTTAGGATTATTTGTTCCATTTCTTTGAAAAAAATGGATGGGATTTTGATAGGGATTGCATTCAATGTGTAGACTGCTTTAGGTAGCATAGACATTTTCACAATATTTGTTCTTCCAATCCAGGAGCATGGAACATTTTTCCATTTATGTCTTCCTCAATTTCTTTCATGAGTACTTTATAGTTTTCTGAGTATAGATTCTTTGCCTCTTTGGTTAGGTTTATTCCTAGGTATTTTATGGTTTTGGGTGTAATTGTAAATGGGATTAACTCCTTAATTTCTCTTTCTTCTGTTTTGTTGTTGGTGTAAAGAAATGCGACTGATTTCTGTGCATTGATTTTATATCCTGACACTTTACTGAATTCCTGATGTGGAGTGGAGTCTTTTGGGTTTTCCATATATAGTATCATATCATCTGCAAAGAGTGATAGTTTGACTTCTTTGCTGATTTGGATGCCTTTAATTTCTTATTTATTTATTTGACAGATAGAGATTACAAGTAGGCAGAGAGACAGGCAGAGAGAGAGGGGAAGCAGGCTCCCTGCTAAGCAGAGAGCCTGATGCGGGGCTCTATCCCAGGACTCTGGGATCATGACCTGAGCCAAAGGCAGAGGTTTTAACCCACTGAGCCGCCCAGGTGCCCCTGGATGCCTTTAATTTCTTTTTGTTGTCTGATTTCTGAGGCTAGGACTTCTAGTACTATGTTGAAGAGGAGTGGTAATAATGGGCATCCCTGCCGTGTTCCTGACCTTAGTGGAAAAGCTCTCAGTTTTTTTCCATTGAGAATGATACTTGCAGTGGATTTTTCATAGGTGGCTTTAATAATATTGAGGTATGTGCCCCCTATCCCTACACTTTGAAGAGTTTTGATCAGAAAGGGATGTTGTACTTTGTCAAATGCTTTTTCAGCATCTATTGAGAGTATCATATGGTTCTTGTTCTTTCTTTTGTTAATGTATTGTATCACATTGATTGATTTGCAGATGTTGAACCAACCCTGCTGCCCTGGAATAAATCCCACTTGGTCGTGGTGAATAATCCTTTTAATGTACTGTTGGATCCTATTGGTTAGTATTTTGGTGAGAATTTTCACATCTGTGTTCATCAAGGATATTGATCTGTAATTCTCTTTTTTGATGGGATCCTTGTCTGGTTTGGGGATCAAGGTGATGCTGGCCTCATAAATTGAGTTTGGAAGTTTTCCTTCCATTTCTATTTTTTGGAACAGTTTCAGGAGAATAGGAATTAATTCTTCTTTAAATGTTTGGCAGAATTCCCCTGGGAAGCCATCTGGCCTTGAGCTCTTGTTTGTTTGAAGATTTTTGATGACTGTTTCAATCTCCTTACTGGTTATGGGTTTGTTCAGGTTTTCTATTTCTTCCTGGTTCAGTTGTGGTAGTTTATATGTCTGTAGAAATGTATCCATTTCTTCCAGATTGTCAAATTTGTTGGCATAGAGTTCTTCATAATATGTTCTTATAATTGTTTGTATTTCTTTGATGTTGGTTATGATCTCTCCTCTTTCATTCATGATTTTATTTATTTGGGTCCTTTCTCTTTTCTTTTGGATAAGTCTGGCCAGGGTTTTATCAGTCTTATTAATTCTTTCAAAGAACCAGCTCCTAGTTTCGTTGATTTGTTCTATTGTTTTTTTGGTTTCTATTTCATTGATTTCTGCTCTGATCTTTATTATTTCTCTTCTCCTGCTGGACTTAGGCTTTCTTTGTTTGTACACATATATCTTAATAATTTTTCACATCTGTATATCCATCCATTCAACCATCCATCCATCCATATATGCACCTATTTTGGTCCTTAATTTCCTCTCTGCTTTCACTGTATGTGTGTGTATGTACATATGTGCATATGTGTACACACACCCAAAAATAGTGAAGACAGAGAAGACATTAAAAACCAGAACAGAAAATAATATAAAAGAACATTATTTTCCTGACCAACTTTTACAGTTCTCCATGGAAAGATATTTAAAAGATAATGTAATATTTAAGAGAAGAATTCCTATCTGCTCCACATATTCCTATGTGCTCACTAATGCTAGTGATTCAAGAAAACAGAAGTTAGAGAGCTACAGCTATGAAACCAGTATCACCAACAACCACCCAAACAAATACAGCATCATGTTTAAATGATTGTGTCAGGTCTCCCTACTGCTTCTTGGCATTTGACTATATTATTAATGTGTGTTAGTGTGTGCGAGAAACCCCCTATTCAGCCACATAATCATATCAGAACTCTCAAAAGGTTCCCATTCATCCCAATCTCCATACACCAGTTAATTGAACCCTCCCTTCTTTTAGTCATCATGGCTCTGGCTGCTGACGTGTGGGCCTGGTCAGGGGAAAGCAGCAGGACAGATGCCACAGTTTTAAGTGAAATCAGGTGTTGCCTTCCCTGAAGTGAGATCTGGAAAATGTCAGTTCTTAAGTAACTGGTATTGGCAGTTAAACAGTTGGTCTTCCCCACCAGGCTCAGCATTCCCTTCCCTTGCAAGAAGCTTACTTATATTGCCTCAGTCTCCTTCAGCTCCTCTTTAGAGCTCATTAAATAAGAATTTCCACTTTGTAGATATTCATCAGACATGATTGTAAGTGTGTTGGGAATGAGAAGGTTTTGATGATAAAATACCACAAGTATCAATAAAACACTCTCTAGTGTTATTGGTGACCTAGAGTCCTACCTGTGGAGGAAGTATACAAGGATTCTTGGCAGAGTGGGAAATAATGATTGTGTCCTGAATCTTTTCTCCATATGCTGAGAGCTACAGGCAGAAACACAGCACACAAGTTTGATCAAGTCAAGGCATTAAATGGAGTTGAGAGAATGTTCTTTGGGTTTCCTTTCTTTTTTTCTTCTGTTCATCAGTCTGGGACCATTCCATTAAGAATTGCAATCCAGGGACGCCTGGGTGGCTAAGTTGGTTAAGCAGCTGCCTTCGGCTCAGGTCATGATCCCAGCGTCCTGGGATGGAGTCCCGCATCGGGCTCCTTGCTCGGCAGGGAGCCCACTTCTCCCTCTGCCTCCGCCTGCCTCTCTGTCTGCCTGTGCTCGCGCTCTCTCTCTCTCTCTAACTAATAAATAAATAAAATTTTCTTTAAAAAAAAAAAAAAGAATTGCAATCCAGATTGCAGAAACACACATGTGCATATACACAGCTGATGTATGATCGTTTTTATTTTATTAAGTTTGGTTGATTTGCATAATGTGCCTCAGCACATTCTAAGATTGAACTAAGTAACATAACAGTAGGGAAGTCCTGGTAGTCCCATCTTAAGTAGAATGTGGCTCCTTTGGAGGATACAGCCTCATACTTACTCAAGGGTACTTGGATGAAAAATGGATTACTATGAGTATGGTCAGTGTCACTGATTCTCTGGTCTAATTCAGGCAAATTAAGTCTGTGATGAGGCCCAACAATTCTGAGTTTAGCTGATGACGAAGGACCAAATCAGTGAAACAACCTCAGAACTTAAAATAATGAAAGAAACTAAGGAAAGACCACTGGGGCTTAACTTAACTAAGAATGCTTCATCTTAACTAAGAATCTTAACTAAGAATGCTTCATCACCCCATCACTCTTCACTCTAATACTCTCTCTAGGCAATCTGATCCATCCCTATGGCTTTACCCCTATCTATGTACAGCTAATATTTTAAAGATTTTTTTATTTGACAGAGAGAGAGAGAGATCACAAGTACGCAGAGAGGTAGGCAGAGAGAGAGGGGGAAGCAGGCTCCCTGCTGAGCAGAGAGCCGGATGCAGGGCTCGATCCCAGGACCCTGAGATCATGACCTGAGCCGAAGGCTGAGGCTTAACCCACTGAGCCACCCAGGTGCCCCTAAAGCTAAAATTTTAGTCCCAAATTTAAATTTCTAGCCCAGGGTTCATCTCCTAAACTCCATCCATACTGGACATATCAATCATCTCTATTAGAATATTCATAGGCATTTCAAATAATACATGTGAAAAAATAAACTCATCAGCCATCCCAATAATATTTTTTTAATATTCTCTGAATTGATAAATGATATATTCATTCACCAATAACTGTGGCAATCATCCCAGGCTCTTCCCTATCACCCATCACAACCAAAGCTGGTCATTCTAAACCTTTCCCAGATTTTCCCTTCCACAGTCCCTACCACTTCTACCGTAATCCAGGCCACCATATCATTCACCCGAAAAACTGAGAATGCAGCCTCCCCATTTACCACCCTTCAATCCTGTCTCCATACTACAACCCAGAGAGCTTTCTAAAAAGGAGATCAATACATCATCTATGTAGCAGTCTTGCCAAACATATTTAAACAGAATCTAACCATAAGGAAACAATCAGACAAATCCAGTTTTAGGTGCATTCTATAAGAAAACTGGCTCAGACTCTTCAAAATTAGCAACATCACAAAAGACAAAAATATAATTGAGAGAACTGTTCTAGATTAAGGAAGACTAAAGAAGAAAACTAAATATAAACATGATTCTTTTTTGCATCCAGGACTGATGGGGTGGGAATAGCTACTGTGCACATTAGGATAATCAAGGAAAACTACCATATGAACTTTGTACTAGATGATATTGAATCAATAAAGGTCAAGTTCCATAGGTGTT
>RCUC01085296.1:0-13234 GCA_003697995.1 Taxidea taxus jeffersonii
AAAAAAAAAAAAAAAAAAGCCTTGTGCCATTCATACTCTCACTCAGTGTTGATAGATTAAATGGGAAATTGCATCAATGATAACTTGCACTGTTACACATGTTACCCCTATTAAGACCTGCAGTTCTCACAACCACCTTATATTCCTTTTTCAGATGAAAAAGCTGAGATATTTCGATAGAATGCTTACAGAACTTGCTGATTGCATGGTCCACAAGTGGCTGAGCCAGGAATCAAACACAGAGCCTACTCTAGAACCCAAAGTGATATCCAGCATGCACCCCTGTGCATGGGCATACAGCATTGATCACTAGAGGATGACTCCTGCTAATGGAGTTATAGTTTAGTTGGAGAAGATATTTTTAACTCTTTTTAAATTCAATTAGCCAACATATAGTGCATCCTTAGTTTTAGATTTTTAACTTTGCATTTTGCAATTAGTTTAGAGAAGAGTTTAAACAACACAAATTTCCCCTTGTATCTCATGTTGACATCTTACACAACCATAACATATTTATCATTACTAACATTCCACAATGATGCAATACTATTAACTATGTTGCAATAGACAGTATCATGATCACATATCCTGAGTCTTTTGCAGCCTGTGGCAGTTTCTCAGACTTCCTTTGTTTTATATGACCTTGATACCTTTGAAAATTATTGGCCAGGTATTTTGTAGGAAGTCCCTCAGTGTGGGTTTGTCTGATACTTTTTCATAAGAGATGGTAGTTATGGATTTTTTGAATGGATAATATAAGAGTGAAGAGCCTTTTTCATCACCCCATGTCCAGGATGTGTGCTATAAACATGATCTATCACTGGTGATGTTAACCTTAAGCATTTAATTGAGGTATTGCATGTCAGACTGTAAAGTTGCTATTTTTATGTTTTTATATTCTATTAGTTAGAAGTGAGTGACTAAGACTAGCCCACATTCAAGGGAGAGGAATGCAGTTCTACCTCCTAGAGGGAGGGAGCGACTGCATTTATTATCTGTAATTCATCTGTAAGAAACATCTGTCCCTCCTCTTCTGATTATTTATTCAATCATTTATATCAGTGTAGATTCATGGATGTTTATTTTATTCTTTAGGTTATAATCCAGTGATATCATTATTTATTTTCTGGAACCAACTCTACCAGCTTTGGTCTGTGTGAGCTATTGCAGGTTGACTACTGTCTTTTTCACGTATCACTATTTTAAAGCACTTCCTTGCTTCCTGTCACTCCAAGATGTTCCAGACTCACCTTGAATTTTCTCTGCCCTAGTCCTAGAGTCAACTATTTCTCCAAGAATCCCTGGCTCCTTTCATTGGAGAAAGGTATTAGAAACCCAAGTTCTCAGGTTAGATGTACTTCTAGACTCTCTGTAGAAAGAGCTAGAAAATATATGTATTGTTGTATACTAACCCATGTATAAACTTTAAGTAGATAAAGGTACAAATAGGTTGTTATTAATGGCAGAAGTGAAGAAAAATGCCAGATACCATGTGCAAGAATTAAAGCTATGATTAAGATAAAGGGAGTGAAGTGGAAGTCAGTGTGGTCTTCTCTGCAGAAGGGATACTTAAACCAAAATCTATTAAATGAATAGAAATTAGCCAGGTGGAAGGGCAAGGAGAAGGCACTTCAGGTAGAAGGAGCAGTACCTGAAGAAGCATTGGGTAGGAAGAGTTCAATGCCTTTGAAGAATGGTAGAGGTCCATCATGATGTGAGCAGAGTAATCCTGGGAAAAGGTGACTGCAAATGCTAGATCATCTAGGGCCTTAAAGACTGTGGTAAGAATTTGAAATTTTTTCATAAGTGTAATGGGTTACCATCAGAGGGTTTTAAATAGAAAGGGAGATGCATCCTACTTCACTGAGAAATGTAGAGCTATGTGAAGTAGAAACTTCACCAACTTCCTCATCTCCCCACCCCACCTCCTATAAGCTTTTCTCTGCTGGCAATCATCCCCAGGAAGTTTTGCACCTGGCCACACCATAGTCTTACCTTTCTATGTTTTGGATTTCATCAGGCCTTATCTATAATGTACACTTATATGAGGGACAATGGTTCTCTATCTTACTCAGTTGCTAAAAACTCATGACTGTTTTTTTAAAATAAGATTTTATTTATTTCTTTGTGTGTGTGTGAGAGAGAGAAAGCACAAGCAGGGAAAGTGGCAGAAGGAGAGGGAGAAGCAGACTTCCCAATGAACAGGAAGCCTGATGCAGGACTCAATCCCGGGACCCCAAAATCATGACTGAGCTAAAGGCTTAACCGAACTACCCAGGTGCTCCATGACTATGTTTTCTACACAGTTATATTTTCCTGACCTATGAATTCATGATAAAATATATCCCCTCTCCTTCTTCCTCACTGATTAGTTACTTTAAGTGAATGCTGGGATTATTGTTATTTTTTATTATTATAAATAGCCATACTTTCATTGTAAGCAAATTGAGGCTGTCTTTTGAAATTAGGACAGTTAACACTTTGTAAAAATTAACAAGATATAAAGAGGCCGATCCTATTACTTGGAGCAAGAATTTTCTCGTTAGCACCACCACCAGCCTCATCCTGAGGATTCCAGTTACATGGAACTCCTGAGGTGGTTCTGTTTTTCTGAACAGCTCTAATTACTGCAAAGTTATTAGATGTTTATTGATTGTTGTGCCAAATGAATAAACAATGGTCTGTTGTTAAATAATGAGGCACTAGTTGTTTAAAGACGTTTATAGTGTCTTATGTAAAATCTAAAGGTTTACTAAGTGTAAGACACATTAAGAAAATAATTTGCTTGTTAAAAAGCAAAATTTAAAATTGCACATGTCAAATACAACTATAAAAATGAAAGTAGAAGATTCTACATCACTCTAGAGTAGTGCTGTTAGAATGCAATAGAGACAAATAATTATCCCCAGGGGAACACTATTACAGCCATTGCTTAATTATGGCTTATTTTTCTTTTCCTTTTGTGATAATTATTCACTCCTTCGGACTAAGAGATGCTGACAGTTCACTAACAGCATGGCTGTTTTTGTTCCACACACCCTGCGGTTTCCTCTAATTTTAGCCCTAAGACAATGTATTAAAAATTAGTTTCAGGTCCTAAATTCGTTTTAATGGTACCTATGTCTGTTTAGATTAATGAGTATCTAATTTAATAAATTACACCAATTCTATTTTGATACTTAAAAAATACATTGAGTGCCATTTAACATGCTAAGGAATTCTCAGTCCTTCCCTCATACATAAATTTAAGTTTAAAGTCAAGCCAGGAGAGTGCTGGGACTCGGAGTCTCAAGACTTGACTTTGAATGGCAACTCCACACATACTAATTGCTATTGAACTTGGACAATCAATCAATCCCTGGAGGTAGCTTTTTTTTTTAATTTTCAATTTTTTTAATAAACATATAATGTATTATTAGCCCCAGGGGTACAGGTCTGTGAATCGCCAGGTTTACACACTTCACAGCACTCACCATAGTACATACCCTCCCCAGTGTCCATAACCCCACCACCCTCTCCCGACCCCCCTGCCCCAGCAACCCTCAGTTTCTTTTGTGAGATTAAGAGTCTCTTATGGTTTGTCTCCCTCCCGATCCCATCTTGTTTCATTTATTCTTTTCCTACCCCCCAAACCCCCACATTGCATCTCCACTTCCTCATATCAGGGAGACCATATGATAGTTGTCTTTCTCCGATTAACTTATTTTGCTAAGCATAATACCCTCTAGACCCATCCATGTCGTTGCAAGAGTTGGTTAAAAAAAAAAGTCAGTATTCATTCCTATACTTTCTTCACTGGGTTGTTATGTGGTGCAAATGGGATAATGGCTGGAAAACTGTTTGCTTTGTACGCTGTAAAGTTCTTGTCAAGTATCAATCATAGTATATGTGTATGCATTGATCTCAAAATCATTGAACACAAGCTATGTGCCTGGCCCAATGCTCATGCCAAAAATGTGCAGATGTTTGAAAAGAAGGCTGTGGTTGTAATGATGATGACAATGACAACAACGAAAGTTGCATAGAGTTAAAAATATATGTAGTAGCTCTTATATCTATGTAACAACTTCAGAATATTATTTTTTATTTTATTTAAATTAAATTAATTAACATATAGGGTACTATTAGTTTCAGAGGTAGAGTTCAGGGATTTATCAGTTGTATATAACACCCAGTGCTCATTATATCACATGCCCTACTTAACGCCCATTACCCTAAACCCCTTCCCTCCAGGAGCCCTCAGTTTGTTTCCCAGAGTTAAGAGTCTCTTATGGTTTGTCTCCCTCTCTGATTTCATCTTGTTTTATTTTTCCCTCCCTCCCCCTATGATCTTCTGTATTGTTTCTTAAATTCCATATATGAGTGAAATCATAGGATAATTGTCTTTCTCTGATTGACTTATTTCACTTAGCATAATACCCTCTAGTTCTATCCACAGCATTGCAAATGGAAGATTTCAAAATTTTTTTTTGATGGCTGAGTACTATTCCAGTATACATATACGTTACATCTTCTTTATCCACGCATCTGTTGATGGTCGTCTGCACTCTTTCCATACTCTTTGGCTTTTGTCAACCTTGCTTCTATAAACATTGGGGTGCAAGTGCCCCTTTGGATCACTACATTTGTATCTTCTAGGTAAATACCTAGTAGTGCAATTGCTGAGTCACCAAGTAACTCTATTTTGAACTTTTTGAGGAGACTCCAAACTGTTTTCCAGACTGGTTGCACCAGCTTGCATTCCCACCAGCAGTGTAAGAGGGTTCCCCTTTTCCCACATTCTCACCAAGACCATTTATTGAAAAAACTGTCTTTTTTCCATTAGCTATTCTTTTCTACTTTGTCGGAGATTAGTTGACCATAGAGTTGAGGGTCCGTTTCTGGATCCTCTATTCTGTTCCATTGATTTATGTGTCTGTTTTTAGGTCAG
This sequence comes from Taxidea taxus jeffersonii, assembly GCA_003697995.1. Lineage (NCBI taxonomy): Eukaryota > Metazoa > Chordata > Mammalia > Carnivora > Mustelidae > Taxidea > Taxidea taxus. The sequence goes on from RCUC01085296.1 coordinate 4,931, forward strand.
TACCATACTGTCTAAATGATTATAGCTTTGTAACACAGCTTGAAGCCTGGAATTGTGATGCCTCCAGCTTTTTTTTCCTCCCAATATTCCTTTGTTTATTCGGGGTCTTTCTGGTTCCATATGAATTTTAGGTTTGTTTGTTCCAGCTCTATGCAAAATGCTGATGGTATTTTGATAGGGATTGCATTGAATGTGTAGATTGCTTTGGGTAATATATGCATTTTAATAATATTTGTTCTTCTAATCCATGAGCATGGAATGTTTTTCTATTTCTTTTTTTTCTTCCCCAATTTTTTTCATGAGTGTTCTATAGTTTTCAGAGTACAGATCCTTTACCTCTTTGGTTAGGTTTATTCCTAGGTATCTTACAGTTTTTGGTGTAATTTTAAATGGGATCTATTCCTTAATTTCTCAGGAATCAAGAAAGGTCAAAAAACAGAGAGCTTTTAACCCTTTGAGGATGGTGTTCACTGTGGGTTTTTCATAAATGGCTTTTATGATATTAAGTTATGTTCCCTCTATCCCTACATGGCAGAGAGTTTTTATCAAGAAGGTATGCTATATTTTGTCAAATATTTTTTCTGCATCTATTGGGAGGATTATGTGGTTCTTGTCCTTTCTTCTATTAGTGTGATGTATATAAAATTGATTTGGTGATGTTGAACCATTCTTGCAGCCCAGGAATAAATCCCACTTGGTTGTGGTGAATAAATCTTTTAAAATACTGTTGGATCCTATTAGCTAATATCTTGGTAAGAATTTTTGCATCCATGTTTATCAGAGATATTGGTCTATAATTCTCTTTTTTATTGTGGTCTTTGGTTTGCGGATCAAGGTAGTACTGGCTTCATAGAATGAATTTGGGAGTTTTAGTCATTTAAAGAATAATTTTATTCTAAATTTGTCATGGATATTACATATTGAATGTCAACCATGTAGTTGACTCTGGACTTGTAAACAGGGTATAATTTATGATCCTATTTATTTCTAGTAAAAAAGTAAGGAACTGGTTAATTTTGCATTTAACTGGTGAATTCTATCAGGTTTTATGTTGAGTTCCCAGTGATTTCTCTGATTAGCTTTTCCATTTCAGACTGACGATGGGCCCAGGCAGAGTTTCAGTACAAATTGTTGTGGGGAAAGACTTTTGAGACCTTCTGAAGAATCATCTATATTTCAGGATTTTGAGAGTCAGGAGCAAGAGCAAGAGCAAGAGAAATGTGAGCTGTTGCACTGGGTCAGCAAGGAACTGTAATTATTATAGGGGCTTCAAGAGACATCAAGATTATATGCTGAGTTCACACAATTAGTCAGCAAACACTGATGGTGTATTTGCTATGCACAGAGCACTGGGCTGCTGACAGGGAATATACTAGTGAACAGAGTGTGATACCTCTTCATGCTGCTTAGAAAAGTTATGAAGAGTTAAGGGAAGTTAGGAAGGCTCTTGCAGACAAGATGGCACTTGGGATGGCCTGAGGGTAGGAAGAAGTATATTGCCTGCAAGTTACTCCTGGGGTATAGATGACATATTCTGAGAGTTCTGTATATCTGTGTATCCCTCACAATCTCTGGTGTTGTGTTGTACACACAGAGACAACACAATAGGTATTTTGAAATCAATAGTGAATAAAAACTACCAATGACTATAACACCATTGAATCAGTGGGCCCTCCCAGAGTTTGTCAAGTTCTGAAGGCTAGAACATGAATATCTTCCATGGTAAAGTGTGCATCATGATATCTACTACATAGAACAATATAGAAATATCTTGAGATGATATATGAAAAATCGTTAATATGCAAAAACATCATCAACATACTCATTGTTCATCTTAGAAACAAAGAGAGGAGTGGAAAAGGCATGGAAAAGAACATCAAGGAAGATTATCATTAGTAGAGGTCAGAATCCTGAACATTTTGTTAATCTCAAACACATAAAATAATATATCTGAAGCAGAAATATCTGCATCTGCATTAACATTGAAGTCTCATCAACCTGACTTGGGAGAGAAAGAGAAAAATGCTCAGGCTACCAGCTTGAGTAAAGGAATAATCATATCTCATGGTCGAAGCTCACAAGTCACTGTACTTGAGTTTCACACAACAGCTGGAAGTTGAACAATTTGGTTAAGAACATAACTCATGATGCCAAATCAGTGAATTTGGATAGATTTCCCTGCAGAATCAAACTCTTGTTTTGATTATACATTTATATACACAAAGAGAATATACATGTGTTAAAAAGAAATTTGTTAAAGTTTTATTTTGGGGTTATGAGAGATTACATATGAAAACACATTATAATCTACAAATACTTATAGAACTCTAAGAAAGTATATTGCTCCATGCCATTATAATCTAATGGGTAAGGGTTCTTAATAATGGCCCCCTGGGAGTTTTCACTAAATGGTCGTGAGTGGAATCCAAGTCTTGAATTGCTTAAATGAATTCTACTCTCTCCTGAATGATATAGTGCTGCTTCAGGATGTTAGTTAATGGAATTGTGACCCTTCAACTTTAGCAGAGCTAACTGTATTAATAAGGCCAAATAAGCCTTTATCTAGGATGATAAAAACAAATAGCAGAGCACTTTTTCAAAAAATAACCATTGAGATATGCTTGGAATAATGCCACAAATTTGAGTCTGGAGAAAAAAAATCAATTATTTGGAGAAGCGGTGCATTCACATTCATTCATCCTGCCTTTTACTTAAGTATTTGAAGTATGAGAAACAGACTAGACTGATGCTTATCACATACAATGAGCCTAAGTAAAAAGCTCTCAGGATGCCTGCCATTAAACATGGAAGCCACTCTCTCCATTGGGCATTTCCATATTAAATATCTTGTGGTATTATCAGTTAATTTACCGGTCATGTTACATTGCAAGTAGGTTTCAGTTCCCCTGCCGATTCTAATTGATTGATAGTAGCTGTTGGGGGCACTTTGTGGAATACAACTGTGGTGGTAAAATCAAACTCTAAAGCAAAGATCATGAGGGAGGAGGGGAGGGGCTGGCAATATTATTATTATATTATTATGCAGTGAGTCATGACTGGATTGACAAAGGGCTGATTAAGCACAGGCCCATGGTTACACATTCATTTATTCATTTTCCTATCCTTTACTTCTTAAAAAAATGGAAGAAAATATTTAATATGAAAAGATGAAATCAGGAAAAAAGGAAAGTAAGATCAAATAACAGGATAAGGCCACTGGAAAATGCAATCCATAAAATCCTGCACTCTTAGCAAAGGGGGCTTAAAACTTGACTCTGAACTTCCTAGTAGCTAAATTAAAAATGGGAGACAAATCATTTACAAGATCCATGTTGTCAAAGATGTAAGGAAAGTCCTATAAGGAAAGCATAAAAGAAATGTGTTGGTAAAAAAGAATAGAAGTGGAACTGGAAAACATGAATTTAAATCCTATCTATATTTAGTAGCCATGTGACTTTCAGCAAATTACTTAAACTTGACCTCAATGTCTTCATTTGTAAAATTTGGATGATACTACTTTGAAACATGAATTGTTTCAAAGTTAAATTCTAAAGTGAATGTGCTTTATTTTTCTTTTGATCACCTAAATCCATTCCCCTCACTTCTCTGCCCCTCTCCATGCCATGGGAAACTGACCCTGCAAACTGTGCCACCCAGGACCCCTTTGCCCTCTGGCTTCCAGTTAGGTTCAGCCAATAAGAAGTAACCTCTCCCTACTGCATCAGTGCTGAGAGTAATGGTAACCACTCCCTCTGTAACTACAGCTACTGATGGCAGCAGCCCTCCATAGTGCCAGCTCTCACCAAGCTCCCAAAATACTCTGCCTAAGAGTGGTAACAGCTTCTAGATGCCTGGTGCCTCTGATCACTTTTTTGTTTCCTCAACTGCATTCATATTTTTGTATTTAGTCCCTTCATTAAGTTCTCATCAGAATCCAATGTGAGCATCCATTCTGTTCCTGGCCAGGGCCCTGACTGATACAACGAATATTTATAAGATGCAAGAGGGAGGAAATAGAATCCTAGTTTTGAGCCCCTAATCCAGGCCACGCACAGACACTGTTTATGATAGATATTCAATAAATGCTAATAAATCTGAACAAAGGGGAATGAGACAGAATAAAAGTTATTGTGGTATCACAAGAATTTGAGATACAGGACTCAGATCCTTTCCATCCGATGGCCCCCTTTCCCCAATATGGAATGTGAACAGAAGAAAGGAAATCAGGGTTGATTTAATCTGGACAACAACAGCATGCTAGAATTTTGAAGATGGAAAATGTCTTCAGTTTTAATACAGTTTAAAGAGAAATTTATGTGACAAAGGGCAAGTCATATTTCTTTGTGCCATTTTATATACTTGGGTATATGGTAGAGGTGAGTAGGCACAATATGATTAATGGAATGACTAGTATTCTCATATGCCTAACCACTTTTGGGGATGATTTACAGTGTTCAAATAATGTACCATCAGAAAATAAATATTTTGCCTCCTTTTCATGTACAAAAAAAAGGGGGGTCAACTTTCACAATGACTTAAAACAATAGCAACAGTAACTAGTGCCCCAAAGTGTATTGTTCCCAGGATCTAGCAGGCACAACAAAACATTTATGGGGATCCAGCAAATTATGTTGCTCTTCCCAGAAATCACCAAAGTCAGCTCATTCCAAGTGTTTCTCTTAATAAACCATCCTGTGACTGTAGTCAGGAGAGGTCCTCTTCCTCAGAGCCTCTCTGTTGATACATAGTTTTTCCATCTCTTGATGCATTTTTTTTTTTACAAGAGAGCAGAGATGTCTTAGATCCTTTGTTTATAAATCATCTCCATAACCAGACAGACAGATCTTGTATAAAATAACCACAGTGTAGGAGAGGACTCAGGAAGAAAAAGACTCATAAAGTAAAACATTTTGCTTTTCTTTTTGCCATTTTCATCCTGTTTTGATTTTCAACATATGTAAATCATTCTGTTGCTACAAAAACTTATTAAGTGAAGTAATAAGAGCAAAAGCCAAAAATGTAATAAGGAAGCAAAGTTTTAATCCTTTACAATTTTTTGGCATGATCAGCTTGATTCTATTTGATATACACTTAAGGGTCTTGATTTCAGAGGGAACTTTTCTTAAAACTGTTCATGTGTCCCAGATGTGACCTAGTTTCATTCTGGGAAATAGATGCTGAGTGTTGCACAGGCAAGTCAAACAGACATGGCTATTTTAGGAGCCAGTAATGCAGTATGCTTATAGGAACCAAATATGAAATCCCAGCTGGCCAGTGAAAACCTTTGTTGAGCATGTACTATGTGCTGAGCACAGAAATGTAAAAACAAAGGACAAGTCCTGATTTTAAGGAGCTCACAGACTAGTAAGAGAGACAAGAAACACATCACATTGTGAAAGAAAGGAAATGTAAAAGTGAAGACCAAAGCATGATGTGTTCAGATATCAGAAGGTGGGGGTAGAGAAGCATTACGGACAATGTAGTCACTTTTTTTCTGTTTTAGAAGAGTTAAGGGGATGCTTCATAGAGGAGGTGGAATTAGAGCAAATTCTGAAGTTTTAATTCCAGTTTGCAAATTCTCTTCAATGAAGTCATGACCTATTTATGGACAGATGTCCACTTGGATCAGTGAGATACAGTTGGGAAATGACTAGCACGAGGCGGGGCATAAAATAAGAATTATTAAATGTATCCTCTTTCCCTCTGTATTTTTTAATTGAGGTAAAATTCACATCACAGAAATTCATCCTTTTAATCATTTTAAAGTGTACAGTTCAGTGGTGCTTAGTACCTTCACAATGTTTTGCAGCTATTACAACTTTCAGATTTCAGAATACCTTCCTCATTCCCCAGAGAACTCTCTGCCCCTTGGACAGTCGCTGGCCATTCCCCACCATGCAACACCTTGCAGCTTCTCCTCTGCTTTCTGTGTCTGTGCCATTTCCTGTAAATATAGTCCTGTAGTATGCAGCCTTTTGTGTCTGTGTTTTTTCACATAGCTTAATGTTTTCAAGCTTCATCTGTGTTGTAGCATGAGTCAGTACTTCCATTCCTTTTTATGGCTGTTTAATATCCCATTGGATGTGAATACCACATTTTATTTATGTGGACACTGGGTTGTTTGCACATTTTGGCTATTGTGAATAGTGCTGCTATGAGCATTTGCATACAAGTTTTTACTTAAAAACATGTATATATAATATATTCATGTCATCTGTGGCTAGAGATAGTTTGGCCACTTCCTTTCCAATCTGGGTGTGTTTTATTTTTATTTTTAATTTAATTTAACTTAATTTTATTTTATTTTTTATTTTATTTTTCTGGCCTTGTTACTCTGACTAGAACTCCCAGTACAATGTTGAACAGAAGTGGCAGAAGTAGACATCCTTGTCTTGTTTCTGATCTTGGGGTAAGCTTTCATTCTTTCACACTGAGTGGGATTTTCAGAGATGGCCTTTATCATGTTGAGGAAGTCGCCTTATTTTCCTACTTTTCTGAGTATTTTTATCATGAGAGATGGTTGAATTTTATCCAGTACTTTTTCGGCATCAATTGTGATGATGGTGTGGGTTTTTTCCTTCCTTCTATTAATACAGTATAGTATATTGATTATTTTTCATATGCTGGACCACCCTTGCATTCCTGGGATAAATCCTACTTGGTCATGGGATATAATGCTTTTAATATGCTGTTGGCTTGGTTTGGTAGCATTTTGCATTTTGTTGGGATTTTGCACCTAAATTCGCAAGGGATATTTTTCCTATCATTTTCTTTTCTTGTTCTATCTTTGTCTTGTTTTGATATCAGGGTAATGCTGGCTTCATAGAATAATGTGTTCCCTCCTCTTCTGTTTTTTTGAAGAGCGTGAGGAGGGTTGGTGTTATTTCGTAAAACATTTGGTAGACTCTCCCAGTGAAGCCATCCAGTTCTGAGCTTTCCTTTGTTGAAGGCTTTTGATTATTGATTCAATCTCCTTACTTGTTTTAGATTTTCGATTTCATTTTGAATCAGTTTTGATAGTTGGTGTGTGTGTGTAGTTTGTGTGTTTTGAGAAATTTGTTTATTTCATCTAGGTTATCTAATTTGTTGATATACAAATGTAAGCCGACTGGTGAGTTGATAAAGAAGAGGAGATATATGTATACAACAGGATATTACTCAAGAATGAAATCTTACCATTTGCAACAACCTGGATGGCGCTAGAAAGTATTACGCTAACCAAAATAAGTCAGAGAAAGACAAATATCATATGATTTCACTCATCTGTGGAATTTAGGAAACAAAACACATAAGCAAAGGGAGAGAGAGAGAGACAAACCAAGAAACAGCATTTTAACTATAGAGAGCAAACTGATAATTCCCAGAGGGGAGGTGAGTGGAGAGATAGGTAAAGTAGGTGATAGGAATTAAGGAGTACACTTGTGATGACACTGGATATTGTATGGACGTGTTGAATCACTATATTGCACACCTGAAACTAATATTATATTGTATGTTAACTATACTGGAATATAAATAAAAGCTTAAGAAAAAAAAAAGAATATACATCTGGGCTTTTTGCTGGCAATGGGCCAAGTGTGAAAGAGCACGGTATAACAGCACATGGCTTGAAATGGACCATGGCTATGTGAAAATCAGTACATGTGAGCTGTGTACTGCCATGCAACTTTTAGAAACTGTGTGTGTTTAACAAAATAATGTAAAATATCATATTAAAACATTCATAGTATTCTCTCATAATCATTTCATTCCATAAAGTCAACAGTAATGTCCCATTTCATTTTTTATCTTAGCACTTTGAATCTTTTTCCCCCCCTTGATTAGTAGAGCTAAAGGTTTGGTAAGTTTGCTACTTTTTCAAAGAACCAACTTTTTATTTCAGTTATTTTTCTATTTCATTTATCTCTATTCAAATCTTTATTACTTTCTTCTGCTTGCTTTGGGTTTAGTTGGCTCTTTCTTTGCTGGTTGCTTAGGAAGTTGAGATTATTGACATAAGATTTTTCTTTTCTTAAAATGTGGATGTTTAGAACCATAAATTTCCCTCAGAGCAAGCACTGTCTAACTGTATCATATGAGCTTTGGTGTGTTGTGTTTCTTTATTCATTCATCTCACAGTATTTTCTAATTTTCTGTCACTTCACTTTTGACCCATTGGTTGTTTAAGAATGTGTGGTCTAATTTCCACGTATTTGTGAAGTTGCCAGTTCTCCTTCTATTCTTTCTTCCTCCCTCTCTCCATTCTTTCCTTCCAAAAGGATTTGTGTGTGTTTGTGTGTGTGTGTGTGTGTGTGTGTGTGTGTG
>RCUC01085298.1:0-12552 GCA_003697995.1 Taxidea taxus jeffersonii
CCCCCCCCCCTCTGCCTGCCTCTCTGCCTACTTGTGATCTCTCTCTATATAAAATAAATAAATAAAATCCTTTTTTAAAATAAATAAATAAAATACTTAGCAAAAAACCAGGCACATGATAAGCATTTACAAAAACTTCAAATACTGGCTTCCCTATTGACTCCAAAAATAACCAGTTCCCTTCCTTTAAATAAGCTATTAAACCTCTCTCAGCCTGTTTCCTCATCTGACCATATTCTCAATCCATATTCCTGGATTCTAACCATTCTGGTTAGAAGAATTTCTGCCTCAAAGGACTGGTCTGGAAGGAAATCTGAGAGAGCATCTTGTTCTTATCCCATATTAAATATTGTAACCAAGTTTTCAGTACCTTTACCTCTGTCCTATCATAGTTACTCAGAAAACATGTTCACAAATGAGGAAATATTTTTCCTCATATATAAGTAAAATTGAAATGAAAATGGAGCAAAAGAGGAAGACATCCTGCCTACTGGATTTCTCCAACTGAGTGTCTTCCTAGGAAAAGTCCACTCAAAATAAACAAAAAAACCAAAATGCTGAGAAGCCATGAGAAAAAAGGGTCAAGATAACCAAGACTAGAAACAGATTAAGATGTAGAATGAGGCCAAGTCTGCAAATCATAAACAAGGCCAATACCACTAGAAATATGAGCTGTAATATTAACCCAAGGCCTGAGGCAAAGCTCTGAGTCAAAAAGGCTCAGGAAACCCTATTCTCCTGGCAAGTATTTTCTACTATCTTCCATTTAGGTTATTTGCATATATCTCATCTCTGACTAGATCACAACATTCTTGGAAGCAAGGATTATTGTCTAATTTACATTTATAACCCCTGCTATGCTTAGCACATTGCAGACATTCAGTTAATATTAGGCAAATTAATTATAATATCTTCAAAAGAAAAGCAATGCTTATCTTGACATTCAAACAAAACATCAGCTAAGTTAAAGTCAAAATATTTATGATTTGGCAAAAGTTTTTTTTTATTTTTAGCATTCATTTTATTAAAATTATATATGTATCTGAATTGAATAACAAGTAACTTCGGAAGCTTTAAAAAAAAAATAATAGCAGACTCCTCTCCCCTCACCCTCATTTCTCCCTTCCAAGAAGTAATAAGCAGTTTCAGTTTTCTCAGATGATTAGTTTGATGTTCATTATATTCATTATTTTGATGTTTATTATGACTGTTGTGATCCTCTGGCATTTTTAGGAGCACCACAAATATTTAAATTGTTTTAAACAGTATTTTAGTTACCAACTCTGTGTTTCACTGAATAGGATTCTGTTAGACCTGGATAACAAATTGCCTTTATATGGGTTACGGATATTTCAAATGTTACCAACTTTACACTATTCATATCATTTAAAAGTGTTGAACTGTTTTGGCACAGTTGGTTAAGTGTCAAATTCTTGGCTTCGGCTCAGGTCGTGATCTTGGTATTGTGAGAACCACCCCTGCATCCGGCTCCATGCTCAGAGTGGAGTCTGCTTGAGGTTCTCTCTCTCTCTCTCCCTTTCCCCCTTCCCCAACCCCCATTCGTGTGCTCTCTCTCTAAAATAAATAAATCTTTTTTTTTAAGTGTTGATTCTTTTTTTTAATGGACTATAATAGAAACAGCACAAGAAATGGAGGCAGACAGAGCTGTCAGGGCATTCTGGCTCACTATAAGTGAACAAGGAGTCATTCACTTCTTTGAGCCTCAGTTTCCTCATCTAGAACATAGGAACTGTTGGCATATTACAAGTTCATTTCTGATCTCTCTACCCACTGGAATAATTTAAGAATAAAAAAACCTAAATAAAATTGCCCATAATCATTTACCTTTCCAAGACATGAAACAGAATTAACTGACATTTAGCAAGGCCCTAAATGACAAAGCGAGGCATTTTTATGGCTACTAAGTAAATAAGTGTGATGCCTGGGTGGCTCAGTTGGTTAAGCAGCTGCCTTTGGCTCAGGTCATGATCCCAGGGTCCTGGGATGGAGCCCCACATCGCATCAGGCTCTCCGCTCAGCAGGGAGCCTGCTTCTCTTCATCTCTCTCTCTGCCTGCCTCTCTGCCTACTTGTGATCTCTGTCTGTCAAATAAATAAATAAATAAAATCTTTTTTAAAAAAAGAAAGTAAATAAGCTAGAGTCATTTGGGCCCCAACAGTTAGAAAGAGTAGCAAATAAAGATAATAATCATTATTAACTGAATACTTACTATTTTTCTTTCTCTTTAAGATTTTATTCATTTATCTGACAGAGAGAGAGAGACAGTGAGAGAGGGAACACAATCAGGGAGAAAAAGTAGGCTTCCTGCTCAGGAGGGAGCCTGAGGCGAGGCCCAACCAAGGACTGTGGGATCATGACCTGAGCCAAAGGCAGCGCTTAAAGACTGAGTCACCCAGGGGCCCCTGAATACTTACTATTAAGCAGGCACAGACTCCTTTATTCCTCAGTGTCAGCAGCTGAGAGGTTTAATTCCATCCACTTTACAGATGAGCTGAAGCACAGTGACAAATACCCTACTCAAGTTCATAGATGCTAAGTGACAGACCCAAGATCCAAATCTAGGAATTCCAATGCCAAAGAACATGCACATGTACACTCAGTCATGACCTGATAATGGATTCCATTAAGATTTAAAAAGCAATTTAAATGGGTAAGATGATCTTAAACTGATCACACACACATTATAATTTTTTGAAAGAAAACCCTGTTTGTGCCTGAATTAGGGAATTGGGAATAATCTAATGAAGTTGCGTGAGCTTTTCAAAGGTTGCAGAAGAAACTGTGCTTGCATCAATCTGTCATCTCTTCGACCTTGACTTTGACCCATTAAGGATGATGAGGCAGGCATATCAGCAGCTGTAAGGAATGTTAGCACTTCAAATGGTTATGATACACAAAGCATGCTATGAACTGAATTGTGTTCTCCCAAAATTCCTATGTTGAAGTCCTAACTCCAATGTGACTGTATCTAGAGATAGAGTCTTTAGGAATTAAATAGGGTCATAAAGGGTGGGGCCGTATGGGCCCAAATTATGGCTTTATATGAAGAGAAAGCTCTCTCTCTCTCTCTCTCCTCTCTCTTTCTCTCTCCCTCTGTCTGCAAGCCAGGAGGAGAATGAACTGCAGTCTGAAAGCCAGGAGGAGAATGAACTCTGTCAGATTTACACCTTTTCAGACTCCAGAACTGTGAGAAAATAAATTTCTACTCTTTAAGTCCCCCAGTTTGTAGTATTTTTGTATGGCAACCCAAGCAGACTAACAGAGCTCATCAATGTAGAAGAGACTTAATAATGTTAGCTCTCTTTTCTTCTTTCTACATTTTCATATGCTGGAGGAAAAAATAAGCAGCTAAGAAGTAGTCAGTTGTTGAAAAGAAAAATAATGTGAGATTACCACAAGAGAAACAGATTCAAATAAAAAATACAAAATTTCTGTGTACCATTCATTAAGGAGATTAAGTGGTATAGCGTTAAGAACAAGAGTTGGAGGGGCACCTGGGTGGCTCAGTGGGTTAAGCCTCTGCCTTTGGCTTGGGTCATGATCTCAGGGTCCTGGGATCAAGCCCCGCATCGGGCTCTCCACTCAGCGGGGAGCCTGCTTCCTCCTCTCTCTCTGCCTGCTTCTCTGCCTACTTGTGATCTCTGTCTATCAAGTAAATTAAAAAAATAAAATTAAAAAAAAAAAAGAACAAGAGTTGGAGTCATAAAACCTGGGCTCTGGGGAGGTGGGGCCCTTATTTGCAAAATGACTTTGGACAAGTCATTTAATCTTCGATTTGCTCAGACATAATCAAGGAAGTCAGGCTAGATGACCTTTGACTTCTTTTCTGCTAAAACATGTAAGTTCCTATAATCTAGGTGGTGGAAAATTAATCAAGGAAGAATCTGCTCAAGATATTCCTAAAGTGACAACAAAGAATTTAAAAGAAATTTCAATGACACAAGTTAGATCCCAGTAATCAAAAGAAAAACTAAATGTATTTAAAAAATAAAATAAACACTGTCAGAGGCTATATCCAGACTACATATTCCCAAGACAGTCTATAGATCATAATGAAAGCAATTACACAATTTCCATTTAAATAACCAGTTTCTGTGATTCAAAAGTGGCAGGTGCCCCCCACCAACAATAAGTCCTTAGCTGCTATCAGCTATTTTCTCAGCATAATTTGAATTGGAGAAAGAAAGCACAAACAACACTGTTTTCCCAGCTGTGAAAATAGGGAATTGAAGAGATTTGATCTAGGAGAAAACTCAGGTACAAAGCAAGTTATGTTGGTTTAAGAAAAAATACAGCATAATCTGTCAAAAATGCCTACCAATACAGAATATGTGTGTTTGTGAAAATATTTAACTTAAGAGTTTCTAAGCAGAAGGGATGCCTGGGTTGGCTCAGTCAGTTAAATGTCTGCCTTCGGCTCAGGTCCACGATCCCAAGCTCTTGGGATGGAGTGCCGCATCGCACCAGGTTTCTTGCTCAGCCGAGAGCCTGCTTCTCCATCTACCTGCTGCTCCCCCTGCTTGTGCTTGCTCTCTTTCTGACAAATGAATAGGTAAAAATCTTAAAGAAAAAAAAAGTTTCTAAGCAGCAAAAAACTGTGAGATTCATTTCACTATAAAAAATAAAGACCAATTCATGGGGCGCCTGGGTGGCTCACTGGATTAAGCCGCTGCCTTCGGCTCAGGTCATGATCTCAGAGTCCTGGGATGGAGCCCCACATCAGGCTCTCCACTCAGAAGGGAGCCTGCTCCCCCCCTCTCTCTGCCTACTTGTGATCTCTCTCTCTCTGTGTCAAATAAATAAATAAAGTCTTTTTAAAAAATAAGTAAATAAATAAAGACCAATTTTCAAAGAAATCAGAGGATTCTAATGTGAAAAATTACTCCCAGTATAGCTGTAGTATAGCAGACAGAGCCCTAGAACTGAAGTTGGTCCTAGGTTTACATCCTTGGCCTGACATTCATTTCCTGTGTCATTGTATCCAACAAAGTTGACTCCTCTGAGCCTTAGAGTCTCCTCCACATAGTGTCAGTTATAAATAAATGCAATTAATATATGTAAAAGGGCTCTTTAGAAATATTGCTAAAAAAACGAGAGCTTCTAAGAAGTCTAAGGCATGTTCAATTTCCTAATGTCAAAGACATGATAATAGATTAAAAATTTAAAGCAAAACAAATAAAGGGCAAAAGGAATTCCCAAAGTGAAGAATCATATGAGGATACAGAGAACACCAAAAGGAAATTTTTTCAATAACTAGTGAAATCAAAATTTAAACCCTTGAAGGCAATGCAATAAAATACTCTTTTTAAATTTACCAATTTGAAATTAATCATTTTTTAACCTAGGGTAAGATAAAATTTGCTTTGTGGTTACCTATAAGGTAACATATTTTCATGTTCCTATTAAGATGGTAAACTCCCTTCACTACTGGTTTCCTCCACAAAATCAATCCTGAAGAAACTACAGCTTGGTAGAGGAAATAGTTATAAGGGACCTAAAAAAGAAAAAGAAAGAAAAGAAGAGAAAAGAAAAAGGAAAAGAAAAGAAAGGAAAAAAGAAAAGCTGACCAACCAAAAGAAAACTACGTACATTGGAGTCAGGCTGCTGGAGACTATGCTGGAAGGAAACAGGCTGCTGGAGAACTTTTCAGTGCTACTCCTACCTCTCCTCTGAGATAAACAAAGTGTGTAACTTCATCACACCATAGAAATTGGGCAGCAGATAGCTGGTTGTTAATGTCAACAGGGTAATATGGGGCAGTTTAAATGTTCTTGTGAGATGGGGATGAAACCCTTAGATAGAGAAGAGGCAATGAGTGATGTATCAACAGGAAGCCAGTGGTGCTTGTAGTTCAAGGCCAGATTAACAACCAGAGGCTGGCCTTCAGCCCTTCCCAATTCACATTAAAAGACATAGTAACTATGTCCTGGGAACAAGAGTAGAACTAGAAATCTAGATCCCTGGACATCTATGAAGAACATCCATAATTAAATGAATACATAAATATAAACACATAACACTGGATTCCCTTTCTGGTAGGATTAAGGAAAAAGTAGGAGATCGAAAGTGAAGGGGCAAGCAAAGCCATGTCAAGCAATACCATTCCTAGAAGCAGGCGGGAGAGTGGGTTCCTAAACTCCTCAATTTTTCATAGCCTAATCATTCCAATCAGACACACAAAATTAAAGACAATTAACCTAAAATTATAATTGCTGCTGCTGTCCTGGAACTCAGGAAAGAAAACTAAATTGTGCCCATGGAAATTTAAGACAGAAGAGGCAGTGGTCGCTAGGGGGCACCAAACCACAGCAAGGACTAGGACCACTTGGGCTCTCAGTCTAAGGCCCAGAAATCCTGGCAGGCAAACTGTAAAGGCTTCCTCCAATCATATCATCAATATCAACATTACATATTTTGGCAACTACATAATTAAAAATCTGAACTCTCTTTATAATCTTTCGGAGTTTTATACATCTACTAGAGCAGAATTATTGAAATAGTTGTACCAATAATTTTTTAAGAACACAGTATACTGGGGTGCCTGGGTGGCCCAGTGGGTTAAAGCCTCTGCCTTCGGCTCAGGTCATGATCCCAGGGTCCTGGAATCGAGCCCTGTGTTGGGCTCTCTGCTCTGCGGGGACTCTGCTTCCTCCTCTCTCTCTGCCTACCTTTCTGCCTACTTGTGATCTCTCTCTCTCTCTGTCAAATAAATAAATAAAATCTTAAAAAAAAAAAAAAACACAGGAGGAGTCAAGATGGCGGAGAAGTAGCAGGCTGAGATGACATCAGGCAGCAGGAGATCAACTAGATAGCCCATCAAACCAAACCATTCCGAACACCTACAAATCCAATAGATTGAAGAGAAGAAAAACAACAATTCTAGAAACAGAAAATCGGCCACTTTCTAAAAGGTAGGACCAGCGGAGAAGTGAATCCAATGCATCGGGAAGATAGACCCCAGGGGGAGGGGCCGGCTCCCGGCAAGCGGTGGAGCACAAAATCAGGACTTTAAAAGTCTGCTCCACGGAGGGACATCACTCCAGAGGCTAAACTGGGGTGAAGACCTCACGGGGATAGCGTGGACTCAGGTCCCGCGGGGTCACAGAAGGATCGGGGGTGTCTGAGTGTCACAGAGCTCACAGGTATTAGAGCGGGGAAGCCGGCTGCGGAGACAGAGCCGAGGTTTCCTAGAGCCGTGGTCTGTGACACAGACTGGTGCTCTGTGGCACGGGCCGGTGCTCTGTGCGAGGGGTCCCCACAAGATCCGGAGAGACTCCGACCCGGGAGAGCTCAGGGATATACAGGGTTCGGAGACTCCAGGTGGGACTCTGCCAGAGACAGAGACACTTGGTCGCAGGCTGGGTGAGCTCGGAGCGCTCCCAGAAGCCAGTGAGACGGGACTGATTACACACGATTTTCTCCAAGAGCGGCTGGAGGCGGGGGACACGGGACTGATTAAACACTTTTCTCTGAAGGCGCACTGAAGACTGGGGCCCCTAGCTCCCGGCTCCACCGAACCGGAGATTGGGAGGCCGCCATTTTCATTCCCGTCCTCCGGAACTCTACGGAAAGCGCGTTCAGGGAACAAAAGCTCCCGAAAGTGAACCTGAGAGGATTACTTAGCCCGGCCCCTGGTAAGGGCAGTGCAACTCCGCCTGGGGCAAAGACACTTGAGAATCACTACAACAGGCCCCTCCCCCAGAAGATCAAAGAAATCCAGCCAAGACCAAACTCACTTAACAAGGAGAACAGCGGATTCTTATCTGGACAAAAATGACAAGGCGGAAAAACTCACCACAAAAAAAAAGAACAGAAGGCAGGACTGAAGGTTAGGGACCTAATCAATACAGACATTGGTAATATGTCAGATCTGGAATTCAGGATGACGATTCTCAAGGTTCTAGCCGGGCTCAAAAAAGGCATGGAAGATATTAGAGAAACCCTATCAGGAGAAATAAAAACCCTTTCTGGAGAAATAAAAGAAATAAAGTCTAATCAAGTTGAAATAAAAAAAGCTATTAATGAGGTGCAATAAAAAATGGAGGCTCTTACTGCTAGGATAAATGAGGCAGAAGAAAGAATTAGTGATATAGAAGACCAAATGACAGAGAATAAAGAAGCTGAGCAAAAGAGAGACAAACAACTACTGGAACACGAGGGGAGAATCTGAGAGATAAGTGATGCCATAAGACGAAACAACATTAGAATAATTGGGATTCCAGAAGAAGAAAAAGAGAAATAGGAGCAGAAGGTATACTGGAGAGGATTACTGTAGAGAATTTCCCTAATAGAGCAAGGGGAACAAGCATCAAAATCCAGGAGGTGCAGAGAACACCCCTCAAAATCAATAGGAATCGGTCCACACCCCGCCATCTAATAATAAAATTTACAAGTCTTAGCGACAAAGAAAAAATTCTGAAAGCAGCACGGGACAAGAAGTCTGTAACATACAATGGTAAAAATATTAGATTGGCAGCAGACTTATCCACAGAGACCTGGCAGGCCAGAAAGAACTGGCATGATATATTCAGAGCACTAAACGAGAAAAACATGCAGCCAAGAATACTTTATCCAGCTAGGTTATCATTGAAAATAGAAGGAGAGATTAAAAGCTTCCAGGACAAACAAAAACTGAAAGAATTTGTAAACACCAAACCAGCTCTACAGGAAATATGGAAAGGGGTCCTCTAAGCAAAGAGAGACCCTAAAAGTATTACCAGAAAGGAACAGAGACATTATACAGTAACAATCACCTTACAGGCAATACAATGGCACTAAATTCATATCTCTCTATAGTTACCCTGAACGTAAATGGGCTAAATGCCCAATCAAAAGACACAGGGTTTTAGAATGGATAAAAAAACAAAACCCATCAATATGCTGCCTACAAGAAACTCATTTTAGACCTGAAGACACCTCCAGATTGAAAGTGAGGGGGTGGAAAACAATTTACCATGCTAATGGACATCAGAAGAAAGCTGGGGTGGCAATCCTTATATCAGATCAATTAGATTTTAAGACAAAGACTATAATAAGAGATGAGGAAGGACACTACATCATACTCAAAGGGTCTGTCCAACAAGAAGATCTAACAATTTTAAATATCTATGCCCTTAACATGGGAGCAGCCAACTATATAAACCAATTAATAACAAAATCAAAGAAACACATTGACAAGAATACAGTAATAGTTGGAGACTTTAACACACCCCTCACTGAAATGGACAGATCATCCAAGCAAAAGATCAACAAGGAAATAAAGGTCTTAAATGACACACTGGACCAGATGAACATCACAGATATATTCAGAACATTCCACCCCAAAGCAACAGAATACACATTCTTCTCTAGTGCCCATGGAACATTCTCCAGAATAGATCACATCCTGGGTCATAAATCAGGTCTCAACAGGTATCAAAAGATTGGGATCATTCCCTGCATATTTTCAGACCACAATGCTCTGAAGCTAGAACTCAATCACAAGAGGAAATTTGGAAAGAGCACAAATACATGGAGACTCAACAGCATCCTTCTAAAAAATGAATGGGTCAACCAGGAAATTAAAGAAGAATTGAAAAACACCATGGAAACAAATGATAATGAAAACACAACGGTCCAAAATCTGTGGGACACAACAAAGGCAGTCCTGAGAGGAAAATATATAGTGATACAAGCCTATCTCAAGAAACAGGAAAGGTCTCAAATACACAACCTAACCCTACACCTAAAGGAGCTCGAGAAAGAACAACAAAGAAAGCCTAAACCCAGCAGGAGAAGAGAAATAATAAAGATCAAAGCAGAAATCAATGAAATAGAAACCAAAAAAACAACAGAACAAATCAATGAAACTAGGAGCTGGTTCTTTGAAAGAATTAATAAGATTGATAAACCCCTGGCCAGACTTATCCAAAAGAAAAGAGAAAGGACCCAAATAAATAAAATCATGAATGAAAGAGGAGAGATCACAACCAACACCAAAGAAATACAAACAATCATAAGAACATATTATGAACAACTCTATGCCAACAAATTCGACAATCTGGAAGAAATGGATGCTTTCCTAGAGACATATAAACTGCCAAAACTGAACCAGGAAGAAATAGAAAACCTGAATAGGCCCATCACCAGTAAGGAGATTGAAACAGTCATCAAAAATCTCCCAACAAACAAAAGCCCAGGGCCAGATGGCTTCCCAGGGGAATTCTACCAAACATTTAAAGAAGAATTAATTCCTATTCTCCTGAAACTGTTCCAAAAAATAGAAATGGAAGGAAAACTTCCAAACTCATTTTATGAGGCCAGCATCACCTTGATCCCCAAACCAGACAAGGATCCCATCAAAAAAGAGAATTACAGACCAATATCCTTGATGAACACAGATGCGAAAATTCTCACCAAAATACTAGCCAATAGGATCCAACAGTACATTAAAAGGATTATTCACCACGACCAAGTGGGATTTATTCCAGGGCAGCAGGGTTGGTTCAACATCTGCAAATCAATCAATGTGATACAGTACATTAACCAAAGAAAGAACAAGAACCATATGATACTCTCAATAGATGCTGAAAAAGCATTTGACAAAGTGCAACATCCCTTCCTAATCAAAACTCTTCAAAGTGTAGGGATAGAAGGCACATACCTCAATATTATCAAAGCCATCTATGAAAAACCCACTGCAAGTATCATTCTCAATGGAGAAAAACTGAGAGCTTTTCCGTTAAGGTCAGGAACACGGCAGGGATGTCCGCTATCACCACTGCTATTCAACATAGTACTAGAAGTCCTAGCCTCAGCAATCAGACAACAAAAAGAAATTAAAGGCATCCACATTGGCAAAGAAGAAGTCAAACTATCGCTCTTTGCAGATGATATGATACTATATGTGGAAAACCCAAAAGGCTCCACTCCAAAACTGCTAGAGCTTGTACAGGAATTCAGTAAAGTGTCAGGATATAAAATCAATGCACAGAAATCAGTTGCATTTCTTTACACCAACAACAAGACAGAAGAAAGAGAAATTAAGGAGTCAATCCCATTTACAATTGCACCCAAAACCATAAGATACCTAGGAATAAACCTAACCAAAGAGGCAAAGAATCTATACTCAGAAAATTATAAAGTACTCATGAAAGAAATTGAGGAAGACACAAAGAAATGGAAAAATGTTCCATGCTCATGGATTGGAAGAATAAATATTATGAAAATGTCTATGCTACCTAAAGCTATCTACACATTTAATGCAATGCCTATCAAAATCCCATCCAATTTTTTCAAAGAAATGGAACAAATAATCCTAAAATTTATATGGAACCCGAAAAGACCTCGAATAGCCAAAGGAATATTGAAAAAGAAAGCCAAAGTTGGTGGCATCACAATTCCAGACTTCAAGCTCTACTACAAAGCTGTCATCATCAAGACAGTATGGTACTGGCACAAATACAGACACATAGATCAATGGAACAGAATAGAGAGCCCAGAAATAGATCCTCAACTCTATGGTCAACTAATCTTTGACAAAGCAGGAAAGAATATCCAATGGAAAAAAGACAGCCTCTTCAACAAATGGTGTTGGGAAAATTGGACAGCCACATGCAGAAAAATGAATTTGGACCATTTCCTTACACCACACACGAAAATAGACTCAACATGGATGAAGGACCTCAATGTGAGAAAGGAATCCATCAAAATCCTTGAGGAGAACACAGGCAGCAACCTCTTCGACCTCAGCCGCAGCAACTTCTTCCTAGGAAGAACGCCAAAGGCAAGGGAAGCAAGGGAAAAAATGAACTATTGGGACTTCATCAAGATCAAAAGCTTTTGCACAGCAAAGGAAACAGTAAACAAAACCAAAAGACAACTGACAGAGTAGGAAATGATATTTGCAAACGACATATCAGATAAAGGGCTAGTATCCAAAATCTACAAAGAGCTTAGCAAACTCAGCACCCAAAGAACAAACAATCCAATCAAGAAATGGGCAGAGGACATAAACAGACATTTCTACAAAGAAGACATCCAGATGGCCAACAGACACATGAAAAAGTGCTCCACATCACTGGGCATCAGGGAAATACAAATCAAAACCACAATGAGATACCACCTCACACCAGTCAGAATGGCTAAAATGAACAAGTCAGGAAATGACAGATGCTGGCGAGGATGTGGAGAAAGGGGAACCCTCCTACACTGTTGGTGGGAATGCAAGCTGGTGCAACCACTCTGGAAAACAGCATGGAGGCTCCTCAAAAAATTGAAAATAGAGCTACCTTATGACCCAGCGATTGCACTACTGGGTATTTACCCTAAAGATACAAACGTAGTGATCCAAAGGGGCACGTGTACCCGAATGTTTATAGCAGCAATGTCCACAATAGCCAAGTTATGGAAAGAACCTAGATGTCCATCAACAGATGAATGGATAAAGAAGATGTGGTATATATATACAATGGAATACTATGCAGCCATCAAAAGAAATTAAATCTTACCATTTGCGACGACATGGATGGAACTAGAGTGTATTATGCTTAG
>RCUC01085304.1:0-32956 GCA_003697995.1 Taxidea taxus jeffersonii
TAAATTACTATTTTATTGATGGGCTGCAGAATGGATATTAAGTTTGTAGAAATAAAAACAATTTTAATCTCATTGTACATCTCCATCAGAGCTCTGGGGTGACCAGGTGTATTGTCAATGCGTGGTAATATTTTGGAAGGATTTTTTTTTTATTTTTCAAAAGTGTTCTGACAGAGAAAGAGAGAGCACAAGCAGGGGGAGCAGCAAAGGGAGAGGGAGACACAGGCTCTTTTGTGAACAGGGAGTCCAATGTGGGGCTAAATCCCAGGACCCTGGGATCATGAACTGAAGCAAAGGTAGATGTTTAACTAACCGAGCCACCTAGGCACCCCTGGAAGGATTTTTTTAATACTTTATTTATTTATTTATCTGAAGGAGAGAGAGATAGATGGAGAGAACAAGTTGTGGGGGGAGGGGGGAAGCAGAGGGAGAAGGACAAGCAGACTATGCTCTGAATGTGGAGCCTGATGTGGGCCTTGATCCCAAGACACTGAGATCATGACCTGAGCTGAAATCAAGAGTTGAACCCTTAGCCAACTGAGCCATCCAGATGTCCTTTGAAATGAATTATTTTATTCTGACCAGAATATCTCAACAGTGGGCCTAAACTATTTAATAAGCCCTGTTGGGGGCACCTGGGTGGCTCAGTCAGTTGGGCATCTGCCTTTGGCTTGTGTCATAATCCCAGGGTCCTGGGATCTAGCTCCACACAGGCTCCCTGCTCACTTAAGGGTCTGCTTCCCCCTCTAACTCAGCCCCTCCCTGTGCTCATGCCCTCTCTCTCTTTCTCTCAAATAAATAAAAATCTTATTTAAAAAAGCCATGTTGTTAACAAATGTGCTGTCATCTGGACTTTTTTGTTCCATTTATAGAGCACAGGAAGAGAAGATTTAGTATAATTCTTAAGGGGCTTAAGATTTTCAGAAATGGTAAATGAGCATTGGCCTCAAAGTCACCACCAGCTGCATTAGCCCCTAAGGAGAGAGTCAGCCTCTTCTTTGAAGCTTTAAAGTCAAGCATTGATTTTTCTCTATTAAACTCCTAGATGACATGTCTTCTAATATAGGGCTATTTTATCTAAATTGAGATTCTATGCATGTCTTCTGCCCACTTTTGACTTGATTATATCTTTTTTGACTGTTGAGTTTGAGAAGTTCTTTATAGATCTTGGATATCAGCCCTTTATATGTAATGTCATCTGCAAATATATTCTCCCATTCTATGGGTTTCCTCTTTGTTTTGTTGACTGTTTCCTTTGTTGTGCAGGAGCTTTTTATTTTGATGAAGTCCCAAAAATTCATTTTTTTTTGTTTCCCTTGCCTTTAGAGACATGTCTTGAAAGAAGTTGCTGTAGCAGATGTCGAAGATGTTACTGCCTATCTTCTTCTCTAGGATTATCCTCTAGGATAACTTTCTCACATTGAGGTCTTTCATCCATTTTGAGTTTATCTTTGTGTAAGGTATAAGAATGATCCAATTTCATTCTTCTGTGTGTACCTGTCCAATTTTCCCAGCACCACTATTGAAGAGACTATCTTTTTTCCATTGGATATTTTTTTTTCCTGATTTGTCAAAGATTAGTGAACCATTGAGTTGAGGGTCCTTTTCTAGAGTCTCTGTTCTGTTCCATTGATCTATGTGTCCATTTTTGTGCCAATACCATTCTGCCTTGGTGATCATAGCATTCTAATATAGCTTGAAGTCAGGCAGCGTGATGCCCACATCCCCCCCCCGTTTTGTTTTATTTTTTTCAACATCCCCTTAATTAATTTAACATCCCCAATTAATAAATTGGGGTCTTTTCTGGCTCCATAAAAATTTTGGATTGTTTCAGCTCCTTGAAAAGTGCCAATAGTGTTTTAATAAGGATGGTATTGAAAGTGTAAATTGCTCTGGGCAGCATAGATATTTTAACAAGGTATATTCTTCCAGTCCATGAGCCTGGAACGCTTTTCCATCTTTTTATATTTTCCTTAATTTTCTTCCTAAGTGTTCAGTAGTTTCTAGAGTATAGATCCTTTACCTCTTTGGTGAGGTTTACTCCTAGGTAGCTTATGGTTTTTGGTGCTATTTTAAATGGAATCAATTCCCCAATTTCTCTTTCTACAGTTGTATTGTTAGTGTATAGACTAACAACTGATTTCTATGCATTGAATTTGTATCCTGCCACATTGCTGAATTGTTTTATGAGTTCTAGTAATTTGGGGGTGGAAGCTTTTGTGTTTTCCACATAAAATATCATGTCATCTGTGAAGAAAGTGAGTTTGACTTCTTCCTTGCCAATTTGGATGTGTTTTTTTTTTCTTTTTGTTGTCTGATTGCTGTTGCTAGGACTTCTAGCACTATGTTGAACCAAAGTGGTGAGAGTGGGCATTATTGTTCTGTCCCTGACCTTAAGGGAGAAGCTCTCAGCTTTTCCCTATTGAGAATGATATTAGCTGTGGGCTTTTCATAGGTGGATTTTATGATATTGAGGAATGTTTCCTCTATATGTACATTCTGAAGAGATTTAATCAGGAAATGTATTTTGTCAAATGCTTTTTCTTCACCAATTGTCTTTTCTTTTATTAATGTAGTCCATCACATTGATTGATTTGTGAATGTTGAACCACCCTTGCATCCCATGAATACATCCCACAGGGTCGTGGTCAATAACCCTTTTAATGTACTGTGGGATCCTATAGGCTAGGATCTTGTAGAGTATTTTGGCATTCATATTCATCAGGGATATTGGATAGAAATTCTCCTTATTTTTTCTTCTTTTTTAATTCTTATTTTTTATTGTAATGTTCAATTAGCCAAAATAAAGTACCTCATTAGTTTTTTTAATTTATTTTTTTTCTTTTCAGTGTTCCAGGATTCATTGTTTACATACCACACCCAGTGTTCCATGCAATATGTGCCCTCCATAATACTCACCACCAGGCTCACCCAACCTCGAACCCCTTTCCCCTCCAAAATCCTCCGTTTGTTTCTCAGAGTCCACAGTCTCTCCTTTTTGATGGGGGTCTTTGTCTGGTTTGGGGGTCAGGGTAATGGGAGCCTTATAGAACAAGTTTGAAAATTTTCATTCTGTTTCTATTTTTTGAAACAGCTTCAGTAGAATACATATTATTTCTTCTTTAAATGTTTGGTAGAATTCCCCAGGGAATCCATTAGGCCCTGGACTCTTTTTAGGGGGAGGTTTTGATTACTGCTTCAATTTCATTCTTGGTTATTTGTCTATACAGATTGTTGATTTCTTCCAGTTTCAATGTTGATAGTTTATAAGTTTCCAAGAAACCATCCATTTCTTCCAGGTTGCCTTCAGAAAGGATGAATACCCACCATTTGCATCACCTTGGATGGAACTGAAGGGGATTATGCTAAGGAAATAAGTAAGTCAGAGAAAGACAATTATCATATTTTTTTTCACTCTTATGGGGAACATAAGCATGGAGGACCATAGGGGAAGGGAGGGAAAACTGAAGGGGGAGAAATAAGAAAGGGAAATGAACCATAGGAGACTAAGGACTCTGGGAAACAAACTGAGGGTTTCAGAGAGGCGGGGGGAAGGGGGAGGATGGGTTAGTCAGGTGATGGGTATTAATGAGGGCACATGCTGTGAAGAGCACTGGATGTTTTATACATCTAATGAATCAAAAACTAATGATACAGTGGCTAACTGAACATAATAAAAATAAATAATTAAAATTTTGCTCTTTAGGGGCACCTGGGTGGCTCAGTGGGTTAAACCCTCTGCCTTTGGCTCTGGCCATGATCCCAGGATCCTGGGATCAAACCCTCCATCAGGTTCTCTGCTCAGCAGGGAGCCTGCTTCCTCCTCTCTCTGCCTGACTCTCTGCATAGACAGATAGTTTTAATCTGCTAGCAATTGTCCCTTAAGTGTGATCTCTGTGGACCTCTGTCTGTCAAATAAATAAATAAAATCTTTTAAAAAAGATTCTGCTCTCTAGTGTAGTATTAATCACCTTATTACTCTTTAGTGTAGTATCAATCACCTGTATTAATCACCTTAGCTACATCTTCTGGATAATGTACTGCAGCTTCCACCTAAGTCCTTACTGCTTCACCTTGCACTTTTACATTGTGGAGATGGCTTCTTTTCTTAATCCGCATGAATAAACATTTCTTAAGTTCAACCTTTTCTTCTGCAGCTTCCTCACCTCTCAGCTTTTACAGAACTGAAGAAGTTAGGGTCTTGCGCTTATTGAGGAATGTCATTGAAAAGATGTGAACTGGACCTGGGCAATTGGAGGCTCTTCATCCCCTCTCCTGTCCTTGGAATGTGGGTTCCACTTGCCTTTCCTGCTTCCAGAGGCTGTCCCAATAACATAGCTTTGAGAGAGAGTGATGTGGTGTTGAGATCACCTGCACAATAAAAGTGACTGAACCCAGTTGAGGCCTGTTTATAAACTTTTAAGATTTGTTAAGATTTGGGGGCAAGGATCCATTTATCTTCTTGCTGCCCAAGACAAGCTTCATATTTAAGTTCCTTTTGCTTATTAAGACTGCTGACTACCAATTTGGAGTGGCCTGCCTTTTCTTCAGTATCTCCCTGTCCTTTGAGTACAGGGACCACCAGTTCCAGATTATACCAGGGAGGCTCTCAGAAGGGTTGTGAACCATCACCTCTAGATTAGACTTTAGGGATATTGTAGCTGGTTAGATCTTCTGTCCAGACTACTAAACTTTTGTGATAAGAGTAAGCCTATTTCTCTTTCTTATCATTTGTATGTTTAGTAAAGTAGCATTAGTAAGGGGGAGAGGCAAGACGGCATAGAAGTAAGAGACCCTATTTTAACCAGTCCCTTGAACTAAGCTAGATATCTACCAGAGAACTCTGAACACCCATGAAATCAGCCTAAGTTTTAAGATCACACACTTCTGGATCTCTACGGGAGTCAGGATCTTCACTGGAGAAGTACAGAGTAGTTGGGAGTGCATGGACAGATATTGGAAGATAAACAGAAGGGGGAGGGAGCCACTGGAAAGTACTACCCCAAAGCAAAAGTGCCTGCACTCAGGGACGAGTAATAACTAGGAGACCAATGGCTGCAAGTCAGGAAGGGACTGATAACAGCACTCAAACAGAACAAAGAGACTTAAGGGACAATTGCTAGGACCAGACAGCCCTGGGTGTGGACCCAAGCCCACGGTCCCAGGATAGCCACAATGGCACCTGACTGCAGACATTGCTGGCCTACAAATGAGCAGGCCGGCATGGACTTCATTTAGTGGTCCCTGAGGCTGTCTTCTTCTGCGGACACCACAGTCACCTCCAATGCCTCCACAGCCACTGGGACTGAGCACACCTGGGGTGTGTGTGGGCTCCAGTGAGCAGTCCCAGAATGACAGCTGCTGAGCCTGGGCTTGCCCCAACCAGTATCACTCAAGGTTTTGGTGGCACAGGAATACAGAGACAAGTGGGAGGCTCAGGTGACCACTGAAACAGTGGCTGGGGTTGGCTGGAGGTGGCTCTGATGTTCAACGGAGTTTGCAGAGGGGAGTGTATGTGTTCTGGAACACTCAGAGAGGAGCAGACCGTGGCTTCTCCCTGAGGCAGAGGTCTGGAGGTGGAAAGTTAACATTGCTCTGACCCTTCAAAAAGTCACAAAAAGCTGCCACAGAACAAAACCTCCAGAGAACAAAAGCCTAAAAAAATGGTTTCTGCCGAGCCCAGCCCCTTGATAGTGAGCAGGGCAACTCCACCCAAGCAGGACTGACTGAAAAACAATGAGGCAGGCCCCCCTCCCAGAAGACAAATCAATGGAACAAGAGGAGAACAACCACAGGGTCCCCATAAAACTGTAAAACCCCAACATCAGGGGAAAACAATACATTAAGCGCTTGGTATTGCCTCACAGCCTGTATATTTCTTAGATACAACTTTTCCCTCTCTTTTTAATTAGTTTCCTCGATTCCTGATTTTGTTTTTTGTTTTTTTACCTACTTACAATCTCAACTACATGTTAAATACAACATATTCCTCAATAAATTGTTAAGGTGAAGATTTTTCATACATATACTTTTTCCTCTTTCTTTTTTCAAATATATAGATAGATAGATTATAGATATAGATACAGATATAAGTTTCAATGGAGTCCTTCTTTCCCTATTCAATATTACCACTATATGTGTACCAGTTTTAATTTCCCTGTATCTCTGGCAAGTTAAGTCCTCTAACAAAGATAAAAAGATACACCCAGGAAGAACTGAAATACTCTTCCTTGCCCAATTCAAGGGATTATAATCACCTTCCCATCACCCCCACCATTTTATTTTGTGTTTTTATTTATTTTTTTCTTTTGCTCTTGTCAGTCTTTCTTTGTTTATTTTTGTCTTTGTATTGTATAAATCTATTCTTTGGGTTCATTTTGGCTAGGTTTTTCTTCCTTTTCTTTTTCTTTTGTTGGTCTTTTTGTTTGTTCATTCATGTTTTTGTGCATTACAAATCATATTGTTGGGGTTCATAATAGTTGTTTTCTTCTTTTCCCATTTTTCTTTCTTTTTGGTGGTGACTTCCAATTGCTCCAAAACTTTCCATGGTGCACTTTGCCTGGATTGTGGTTGATATTTTCAGCTATACATACCCTCAACCACATCTCACCAGAATGACAATGAGGAGGAACCCCCAACAGAGGAAAAATTCAGAGACTGTGACCTCTGCCATAGAACTATTGGACATGGACATAAGCAAGAAGTTAGAAATAGAATTCATGGTAACAGTTATCCAGACTATGGCGAGGCTGGAGAAAACTATTAGGCAAAATACACTCTCTAAGGGTAGAAGTGAGAGCTGATCTGGCAAAACATAAAAAATGTTAGATATGAGATCCAATCTAATCTAGATACTCTAACAGCTAGAATAAATGAGGCAGAAGATCAAATTAGTGATATAGAAGACAAACTGATAGAAAAGAAGTCGGGAGGAAATCTGGAACAAACAGCTTAAAAATAATGAAAACAGAATTAAGGAAATACATGACACTATGAAACATTCCGATGTCAGATTTACTGGGATCCCTGAGGGGGTGATGAGGGAGAGAGAGGACTAGAAGATAGAGTTGAACAAATCCTACATGAGAATGTCCCTAATTTGGGGAATGGAAGAAGTGTTCATGTCCTAGAGGTAGAGAGAGTACACCCCAAGGTCAAGAAGGGTAGAAAGACGTCCAGACATGTGATTGTGAAATTCAGGAATTGTAAATTCAGAGAAATTGTCTAAAGGGAAGCTGGGAAAGAGATTCCTTATGTACAGAGAGAGTACCATCAACATAGCATCAGACCTGTCCACAGAAACCTGACAACCCAGAACAGACTGGTAAGATGTATTCAGGGCACTAAAGGAGAAGACCATGCAGCCAAGAATACTTTATCCAGCAAAGCTGACATTGAGGACAGATGGAGAGATAAAGAGCTTCCAAGACCAGCAAAGACTAAAATATGTGACCACCAAGCTGGCACTACAACAAATATTAAGTGGGATTCTAGAAAAGAAGGAAGATCCCAAAACTGATATAGAACACAAATTTGCAGAGACAATCTATAGGAAAAAGGTCCTTACAGGCAACATGATAACAATAAAAACATATCTTTCAATAATCACTCTCAATGTAAATGGCCTATAAGCTCCCATAACACGGCATAGGGTTGCAGATTGGAAAGAAAACAAAAGCATCCATATCCAAGAAAACAAATCCATCCATATGCTTTCTACAAGACACGTATTTTGAATTTAAAGATAAATCCAGACTGAAAGTGAAGGGATGGAGAACAATCTTTCATGCCAACAGGCCTCAAAAGAAACATGGGGAAGCAATTATTGTATCAAACAAATGAGATTCTAAGCTAATGATTGTAGTCAGAAATAAAGAAGGACACTACATCATTATTAAAGGGTCTTCCCACCAAGATCTAACAATTCCAAATATTTATGTCCCCAAAATGGGAGCAGTCAACCACATAAACCAAGTGTTAAAAAAATAAGGGAGTAGTAAAAAGTCAGTGGGTGGAGGAGTCAAGATGGCGGAGAAGTAGCAGGCTGAGACAACATCAGGAAACAGGAGATCAGCTAGATAGCTTATCAAACCATTCCAAACACCTACAAGTCCAAGAGGAGATCAAAGAGAAGAATAGCAAAAATTCTAGAAACAAAAAATAGACCACTTTCTGAAAGGTGAGACCGGTGGAGAAGTGAATCCAAAGTGACAGGAAGATAGACTGCAGGGGGAGGGGCCGGCTCCCGTCAATCAGCGGAGCAAAGGAGCACAAAATCAGAACTTTTAAAAGTCTGCTCCACTGAGGGACATCATTCCAGAGGCTAAACTGCGGTGAAGCCCATGCGGGGTAAGCGTGGCCCCAGGTCCAGCAGGGTCACAGAAGGATCAGGGTTGTCTGAGTGTCACAGAGCTCACAGGTGTTAGAGTGGAGAAGCCGGCTGCAGAGACAGAGCTGAGGAGTGAGCTCTCAACTCAGGGTTACCTTGAACCATAATCTGTGGCACAGGCCACTGCTCTGTGAATGGGGTCCCCACAAAATCCAGGAAGACCCTCTGGCCCCAGAACACCTCAGGGATATATGGGGTTCGGAGACCCCAGGTGGAGCTGTGTGCCAGAGACAGAGATGCTTGGTCGTAGGCTGGGTGACCTCAGAGTGCAGCAAGAGGCCAGGGAGATGGGAGTGACTGAGCACTTTTCTCCAAAGGCGGCCGGAGGCCAGGTAGAAGGGAGTGATGGAGCGCTTTTCTCTGAGGGCACACTGAGGAGTGAGGTCCTGAGGAATGGAGCTCTCGGCTCCTCCAAGCAAGAGATTGGGAGGTCGCCATTTTCATTCGTGTCCTCCGGAATTCCACGGAAGTGTTCAGGGAAAAAAAGCTCCCGAAAGCAAACATGAGCGAATTACTTAGCCTGGCCCCTGGCAAGGGCAGTTCAATTCTGCCTCGGGCAAAGACACTTAAGAATCACTACAACAGGCCCCTCCTCCAGAAAACCAGCAAGAAATCCAGCCAAGACCAAGGTCACTTACCAAAGAGAACAGTGGGATTCCAGAGAAGGAGAGAGCAAAGCATGGAATTGATGCCTTTCTCCCCATGATTTTTAGTCTTGCAAAGTTAATTAATTTTTTTATTTTATTTTTTTCTTCTACTTATTTTTTTAACTTTTAACCTTTCCTCTTTTAACATTTTTAACTAGTTTATCTTAACAATACTTTTCATAAAAAATAATAATAATCTTTTATGAACCTTCATTATAGTGATATTTTGTCTTTCATTGTATCTACATTTATTTTTTATACACATAGGGTCTTTTCTTCTAAAATATTTGGGGTACAACTTCTTCTAATAGATCAAAATACACTCTAAATCCAGCATTGGGCTTTTTCTAGTATCCAGCCCAAGAAAATTCTCTCCACTTTCTTTTTCTTTATTCTCCCAACCAACTTACCTTATCAACTCCATTTTTAGAAATTAATTTTTTTTCATCTTCATAGTCATATTCCATCCCTTCATTATGTTTGCCCTTATATATGTTTTTCATTCTTTAAAACGTGGGGAGGTAGTTTCTTCTAAGACACCAAAACACTCCCAAAATTAAGTGTGTGACCCTGTTCTAGTCACCAGTCTAATATATGTATATATGTATATATATATATTTTTTTTTTCTTTTTTACATTTTTCTTTACTTGTTTTATTTTATTTTTTTTTTCTGAACTTCCTTTTACCCCCTTTCTCCCCCCGTATGATTTGGGGTCTTTTCTAATTTGGTTAAAGCACATTTTCCTGGATCCCTTGCCACCCTTTTAGTATTACATTTGCTCCTTCATATATTCTTATCTGGACCAAATGACAAGGCCAAAAAACTCACCACAAAAAAAAAAACAAAAAACAAAAAAACAACAACAACAAAAACAAGAGACATTACTGAAGGCTAGACCTAATCAATACGGACATTGGTAATTCCAGATCTAGAGTTTAGAATGATGATACTCAAGGTCCTAGCCAGGCTCGAAAAGGCATGGAAGATATTAGAGAAACCCTATCCAGAGAAATAAAAGCCCTTTCTGGAGAAATAAAAGAACTAAAATCTAACCAAGCTGAAATCAAAAAAGCTATTAATGAGGTGCGATAAAAAATGGAGGCTCTTACTGCTAGGATAAAGAGGAAGAACAAAGAATTAGTGATATAGAAGATCAAATAATAGAGAATAAGGAAGCTGAACAAAAGAGAGACAAACAACTAATAGACCACAAGGGGAGAATTAGGGAGATAAGTAGATAAGTGATACCATAAAACAAAACAACATTAGAATAATTGGGATTCCAGATGAAGAAAGGCAGAGGGGAGTAGAAGGTATATTGGAGAGAATTATTGTAGGGAATTTCCCTAATATGGCAAAGGTAACAAGCATCAAAATCCAGGAGGAGCAGAGAATCCCCCTCAAAATCAATAAGAATAGGTCCACACCCTGACACCAAATAGTAAAATTTACAAGTCTTAACGACAAAGAGAAAAATCCTAAAAGCAGCCCAGGACAAGATCTGTAACATAAAATGGTAAAAATATTAGATTGGCATCAGACTTATCCATAGACACCTGGCAGGCCAGAAAGAACTGGCATAATATATTCAAAGCACTAAATAAGAAAAACATGCAGCCAAGAATACTATATGGAGCTAGGCTATCATTGAAAATAGAAGGAGAGATAAAAATCTTCCAGGACAAACAAAAACTGAAAGAATTTGCAAACACCAAACCAGCTCTACAGGAAATGTTGAAAGGGGTCTTCGAAGCAAAGAGAGACCCTAAAAGTAGTAGATCAGAAAGGAACAGAGACAATACACAGTAACAGTCACCTTACAGGCAATACAATGGCACAAAATTCATATCTCTCAATAGTTACCCTGAATGTAAATGGGCTAAATGCCCCAATCAAAGGACACAGAGCATCAGAATGGATTAAAAACAAAACCCATCAATATGCTGCCTAAAGGAAACTCATTGTAGACCCGAAGACATCTCCACATTTAAAGTGAGGGGGTGGAAAACAATTTACCATACTGATGGACATCAGAAGAAAGCTGGAGTGGCAATCCTTATATCAGATCAATTAGATTTTAAGCCAAAGATTATAATAAGAGATGAGGAAGACACTATATCATACTCAAAGGATCTGTCCAACAAGAAGTTCTAACAATTTTAAATATATATGCCCCTACATGGGAGCAGCCAACTATATAAACCAATTAATAACAAAATCAAAGAAACACATCAACAATAATGCAATTGTTAACACTCCCCTCACTGAAATGGACAGATCATCCAAGCAAAAGATCAACAAGGAAATAAAGGCCATAAATGACACACTGGACCAGATGGACATCACAGATATATTCAAAACATTCCATCCCAAATCAACAGAATACACATTCCTGTCTAGTGCACATGGAACATTCTACAGAATAGATCACATCCTGGATCATAAATCAGGTATCAACTGGTACGAAAAGTTTGGGATCATTCCCTGCATATTTTCAGACCACAATGCTCTGAAGCTAGAACTCAATCACAAGAGGAAATTTGGAAAGAACCTAAATATGTGGAGACTAAAAAAATCCTTCTAAAGAATGAATAGGTCAACCAGGAAATTAAAGAAAACTGGAAAAAAAACATGACAACAAATGATAATGAAAACACAATGGTTCAAAATTTCTGGGACACAGCAAAGGCAGTCCTGAGAGGAAAATATACAGTAATACAAGCCTTTCTCAAGAAACAAGAAAGGTCTCAAATACAAAACCTAAACCTACACCTAAAAGAGCTGGAGAAAGAACAACAAAGAAAGCCTAAACCCAGCAGGAGAAGAGAAAAAATGAAGATCAGAGCAGAAATCAATAAAATAAAACAAACAAAAAAAACCAATAGAACAAGTCAATGAAACTAGGAGCTGGTTCTTTGAAAGAATACATAAGATTGAAAAACCCCTGGCCAGACTTTTCAAAAAGAAAAGAGAAAGGACCCAAATAAATAAAATCATGAATGAAAGCGGAGAGATCACAACCAATGCCAAAGGAATACAAACAATTATAAGAACATACTATGAGGGGCGCCTGGGTGGCTCAGTGGAATAATGCCTCTGCCTTCGGCTCAGGTCGTGATCTCAGGATCCTGGGATCGAGCCCCACATCGGGCTCTCTGCTCAGCGGGGAGCCTGCTTCCTCCTCTCTCTCTGCCTACGTGTGATCCCTGTCTGACAAATAAATAAATAAAATCTTTAAAAAAAAAAAAAAAAGAACATACCATGAGCAACACTACACCAAAAAATGTGACAATCTGTCAGAAATGGATGCATTCCTAGAGACATATAAACTACCACAACTGAAACAGGAAGTAATAGAAAACGTGAACAGACCCATTACCAGTATGGAGTTTGAAAGAGTCATCAAATATCTCCAAAAAAACAAAAGCCCAGGGCCAGACGGCTTCCGAGGGGAATTCTACTAAACACTTAAAGAAGAATTAATTCCTATTCTCCTGAAACTGTTCCAAAAAATAGAAATGGAAGGAAAACTTCCAAACTCATTCTATGAGGCCAGCATCACCTTGATCCCCAAACCAGACAAGGATCTCATCAAAAAAGAGAATTACAGACCAATATCCTTGATGAACACAGATGCAAAAATTCTCACCAAAATACTAACCAGTAGGATCCAACAGTGCATTAAAAGGGTTATTCACCACGACCAAGTGGGGTTTATTCCAGGACTGCAAGTTTGGTTCAACATCCACAAATCAATCAATGTGATACAATACATTAATAAGAGAAAGAACAAGAACTACGTGATACTCTCAGGAGGTGCTGAAAAAGCATTTGACAAAGTACAGCATCCCTTCCTGATCAAAACTCTTCAAGTGTAGGGATAGAGGACACATACCTCAATATTATCAAAGCCATCTATGAAAAACCCACCAAAATACCATTCTCAATGGAGAAAAACTGAGAACATTTGTGCTAAGGTCAGGAACATGGCAGGGATGTCCATTATCACCACTGCTATTCAACTTAGTACTAGAAGTCCTAGCCTCAGCAATCAGACAACAAAAAGATATTAAATGCATTGAAATTGATAAAGAAGAAGTCAAACAATCACTCTTTGCAGATGATATTGTAATATATGCGGAAAACCCAGAACACTCCACACCATATCTGCTAGAACTTGTACAGGAATTTAGTAAAGTGTCAGGATATAAAATCAATGCACAGAAATCAGTTGCACTTCTTTACACCAACAACACAACAGAAGAAAGAGAAATTAAGGAGTCAATTCCAATTATAATTGCACCCAAAACCATAAGACACCTAGGAATAAAACTAAATGAAATGGCAAAGAATCTATACTCAGAAAACTATAAAGTACTCATGAAAGAAATTGAGGAAGACACAAAGAAAGGGAAAAATATTCCATGCTCATGGGTTGGAAGAACAAATATTGTGAAAATTTCTATGCTACCTAAAGCTATCTACACATTTAATGCAATGCCTATCAAAATCCCACCCAACTTTTTCAAAGAAATGGAACAAATAATCCTAAAATTTATGTGGAACCAGAAAAGACCTCGAATAGGCAAAGGAATATTGAAAAAGAAAGCCGAAGTTGGTGGCATCACAATTCCAGACTTCAAGGTCTACTACAAAGCTGTCATCATCAAGACAGTATGGTACTGGCACAAAAACAGACACATAGATCAATGGAACAGAATAGAGAGCCCAGAAATAGACCCTATGGTCAACTCTATGGTCAACTAATCTTTGACAAGCATGAAAGAATGTCCAATGGAAAAAGACAGCCTCTTCAACAAATGGTGTTGGGAAAATTGGACAGCAACATGCATAAAAATGAAATTGGACTATTTCCTTACACCACACACGAAAATAGACTCAAAATGGATAAAGGACCTCAACGTGAGAAAGAAATCCATCAAAATCCTTGAGGAGAACACAGGCAGCAACCTCTTCGAACTCAGCCACAGCACTTCTTCCTAGGAACAACGCCAAAGGCAAGGGAAGCAAGGGCAAAAAATGAACTATTGGGACTTCATCAAGATCAAAATCTTTTGCACAGCAAAGGAAACAGTCAACAAAACCAAAAGACAACTGACAGAATGGGAGAAGGTATTTGCAAGCGACATATCAGATAAAGGGCTAGTATCCAAAATCTATAAAGAGCTTAGCTAACTCAACACCCAAAGAACAAATAATCCAATCACGAAATGGGCAGAGGACATGAACAGACATTTCTGCAAAGAAGACATCCAGATGGCCAACAGACACATGAAAAAGTGCTCCACATCACTGGGCATCAGGGAGATACAAATCAAAACCACAATGAGATACCACCTCACACCAGTCAGAATGGCTAAAATGAACAAGTCAGGAAATGACAGATGCTGGTGAGGATGTGGAGAAAGGGGAACCCTCCTACACTGTTGGTGGGAATGCAAGCTGGTGCAATCACTCTGGAAAACAGCATGGAGGTTCCTCAAAAAATTGAAAATAGAGCTACCTTATGACCCAGCAATTGCACTGCTGGGTATTTACTCTAAAGATACAAACATAGTGATCTGAAGGGGCACGTGCACCCGAATGTTTATAGCAGTAATGTCCACAATAGCCAAGTTATGGAAAGAACCTAGATGTCCATCAACAGATGAATTGAAAGTAGAAGTGGTATATATATATACCATATATACCATATATACATATACACACACACAATGGAATACTATGCAGCCATCAAAAGAAATGAAATCTTGCCATTTGGGACAACATGGATGGAACTAGAGCGTATTATGCTTAGCAAAATAAGTCAAGTAGAGAAAGACAACTATCATATGATCTCCCTGATATGAGGAAGTGGAGATGCAACGGGGGTGGGGGTTAACGGGGTAGGAAAAGAATAAATGAAACAAGATGGGATCAGGAGGGAGACAAACCAAAAGAGACTCTTAATGTCATAAAACAAACTGAGGGGTGTGGGGGGATGGGGTGTTGGGAGAAAGTGGTGGGGTTATATTATATTTTTTAATTAAAAAATAAATATATGACTGAGGAATTTTTTTAAAAAAACGAAATACTTTGTTTCCCTAGAAATCAATTATCTGGAAACCCATATACTTGGAAAATAATTAAGCACCAAGAAGTGAACAATAATAGTAACATAAATAATATACCTAACACTTACTGGGTACTAGCTATTGTTTTCAACTCTCTGTGGAACACTTTACCTCATTGTCTTACTTAGTCTTAATAACAAGCATATTACAGTTGTTATTGTTCTCCCTATTTACAGAGAAGAAAACTGAGGCTCAGAAAAGTTGAGTAGTTTGTCCAGGGTCATGTAGATAATTGCTGTGAAGCTAGAAGTGGAACTATACTCCAAAGCCTAAACATACTATTATAGTAAATACCATGTGCAAACAGATGTCACAAAGTCTATGTTCAAAAAATGCAGATTTGACACTTCAAGTTCTCAAGAAAGAATCACTCTACTTTTCAAGTGACTTTAGTGAATTTACAAATAAAATATCTTAGAAGAGGAAAAGGGGGCTTCTAGAAGAAGGAATTGATAGCAAAAATGAAATTCAGTAGACTAAATGAGAAGGGCTGGAAAATCTAGACTATAGCCCCAAGAACTCTGAAAACATTATATTTTGGATTGGTTTTTTAAGGGATTTCTTAACTTTATTAGCTTCGAAGTGTGTAAATATGGAACCAGTGGGTAAATATGGAACTCGATTGTGATGATTTATCTTGTCAATAAAATCTTAAATTCAATATAGTAAAAAAAAAAAAACATAGCAAATGTAATTCTCAAAAGCTGAGAGCCTTCTCATTAAGATCAGGAACAATGAAAGTATGTCCACTCTCACCACTGTTGATCAACATAGTAATAAATGTCCTAGCAAGAGCAATCTGAAAATAAAAAGAAATAAATGGTATTTCAATTGCCAAAGAAAAAAAATCAAACTCTCTCTCTTTGTAGATGACATGATACTTTATGTGGGAAACCCCAAAGACCACACCTCCAAACTACTAGAACTCATACAGCAATTCAGTAATGTGTCAGGATACAATATCAATGCACAGAAATCATTTGTTTCTTATATGCTGACAATGAAACTGTAGACAAGGAAATTACAGAATCGATGCTATTTACAATAGCACAAAACCATAAGAAATGTATGAATAAACCTAATCAAAGAGGTAAAGGATATATAAATGAGTAACTATAAACCACTGTTGAAAGTAATTGAGGAAGAGACAGAATGATGGAAGAGCATTCCATGCTCATGAATTGGAAGAATAAAGGTTGATAAAATGTCTATGCTGCCCAGAGCAATCTATACTTTCAAAACCATTCTGTTCAAAATACCATCGGTGTTTTTCAAAGTCCTGGGATAAACTATCCTAAAATTTGTATGGAACCAGAAAAGACCCCTCATTGCCAAGGAAATGTTGAAAAAGAAATACAAAGCTGGAGCCATCACATTGCCTGATATCCAGCTATGCTACAAAGCTGTGATCACCAAGACAGTATGGTACTGGCACAAGAACACACACACAGACCAGTGTAAAAGAGTAGAGAGCCCGGATTGGGACCTCAACTCAATGAACAAATAATCATCAGCAGAGCAGGAAAAAAATATTCAGTGGAAAAATGACAATCTCTTCAATCAATGGTGGTGGTAAAATTGGACAGCTACGTACAGAAGAATGAAACTTGACCATTCTCTTATACCATACACAAGCATAAAGTCTAAAAGGATGAAAGACCTCAATTTGAGAAAGGAATCCACCAAAATACTAGAGAACATATGCAGTAACCTCTTTGACATTAGCCACAACAAATTCTTTCAAGACATGTCTCTAAAAGCAAAGGAAACAAAAGCAAAAATGAATTTTGGTGACTTCATCAAGATAAAAAGTTTCTGAAAAAGAAAAACAAAACTGGCAGCATCACGTTACCTAATTTCAAGCTTTACTACAAAGCTGTGGTCACCAGGACAGCATGATACTGGCATAAGGACAGACACATAGCCCAGTGGAACAGAGTAGAGAGCCCAGATACGGACACTCAACTCTATGGTCAAATAATCTTTGACAAAGCAGGAAAAAATATACAGTGGACAAAAGAAGTCTCTTCAATAATGGTGCTGGGAAAATTGGACAGCTATATGTAGAAGAATGAAACTCGACCATTCTCTTACACTGTACACAAAGATAAACTTGAAATGGATAAAAGACCTCAATGTGAGACAGGAATCCATCAAAATCCTAGAGGAGAACATAGACAGTAACCTCTTCGATATCAGCCGCAGCAACTTATTTCAAGATATGTCTCCAAAGGCAAAGGAAACAAAAGCGAAAATGAACTTTTGGGACTTCATCAAGATCAAAAGCTTCTGTACAGCAAAGGAAACAGTCAACAAAACAAAGAGGCAACCCACAGAATGGGAGAAGATATTTGCAAATGACAGTACAGACAAAAGGCTGATATCCAGAATCTATAAAGAACTAATCAAACTCAACACACACAAAACAGATAATCATATCAAAAAATGGGCAGAGGACATGAGCAGACACTTCTGCAATGAAGACATACAAATGGCTATCAGACACATGAAAAAATGTTCATCATCACTAGCCATCCGGGAGATTCAAATTAAAACCACATGAGATACCACCTTACACCAGTTAGAATGGCCAAAATTAGCAAGACAGGAGATAACGCGTGTTGGAGAGGATGTGGAGAAAGGGGAACCCTCTTACACTGTTGGTGGGAATGCAAGTTGCTGCAACCACTTTGGAAAACAGTGTGGAGATGCCTTAAGAAATTAAAAATAGAGCTTCCCTATGACCCTGCAGTAGCACTACTGGATATTTACCGCAAAGATACAGATGTAGTGAAAAGAAGGGCCATCTGCACCCCAATGTTCATAGCAGCAATGGCCGCGGTCACCAAACTGTGGAAAGAACCAAGATGCCCTTCAAAGGATGAATGGATAAGGAAGATGTGGTCCATATACACTATGGAGTATTATGCCTCCATCAGAAAGGATGAATACCCAGCTTTTGTATCAACATGGATGGGACTGGAAGAGATTATGCTGAGTGAAATAAGTCAAGCAGAGATAGTCAATTATCATATGATTTCACTTATTTGTGGAGCATAACAAATAACACAGAGGACATCAGGAGATGGAGAGGAGAAGGGAGTTGAAGGAAATTGGAAGGGGGAGTTGAACCATGAGAG
Source organism: Taxidea taxus jeffersonii (assembly GCA_003697995.1). NCBI lineage: Eukaryota > Metazoa > Chordata > Mammalia > Carnivora > Mustelidae > Taxidea > Taxidea taxus. The sequence goes on from RCUC01085304.1 coordinate 18,313, forward strand.
ACTGTGGACTCTGAAAAGCATTCTGAGGGTTTTGAAGGGGGGGAGTGGGAGGTTGGGGGAACCGGGTGGTGGGTTTTGTGGAGGCACGTATTACATGGTGCACTGGGTGTGGTGCATAAACAATGAATTCTGTTACACTGAAAAGAAATTTAAAAAAAAAGATAAAATGTTTCTGCACAGCAAAGGAATCAGTCAACAAAACAAAGAGGTAACCCACACAATGGGAGAAGATATTCACAAATAACACTACAGACAAAGGGCTGATATCCAAGATCTATGAAGAATTCAAATTCAACGACCAAAAACCAGATAATCAAGTCAAGAATTGAGCAGAAGATATGAACAAACACTTATCCAATGAAGACATAAAAGTGGCTAGCAGACTCATGAAAAAATGTGCATCCTCATTAGCCATCAGAGACATTCAAATCAAAACCACATTGAGATACCATTTTACACCAGTTAGAATGGCCAAAATGATCAAAGCAAGAAACAACAAATGTTGGAGAGGATGTGGAGAAAGAGGAACCCTCTTACACTGTTGGTGGGAATGTAATTAGTTGCAGCCACTTCGGAAAACAGTGTGGAGATGCCTCAAAAAATTAAAAATAGACCAACCCTATGACCCTGCAGTTGCACTACTGGATATTTACCCCAAAGAAGCAGGTGTAGTAAAAAGAAGGGCCCTATGTACCCCAATGTTCATAGCAGCATTGTCCACAATCATCAAACTCTGGAAAGAGCTGAAATACCCTTCAACAGAAAAAGGATAAGGAAGATGTTGTCCATATATAGAATGAAATATTACTCAGCCATCAGAAAGAATGAATACCCAACTTTTTGCATCAGCAGGGATGGATTGGAGGAGATTATACTGAGTGAAATAAGTCAAGCAGAGAAAGTCAATTATATGGTTTCACTTACTTGTGGAACATAAGGAATAACATGGATGACATTAGGAGAAGGAGAAGAAAATTGAAAGGGGGTAACTGGAGGAAGATATGAACCATGAGAGACTGTGGACTCTGAAAGACAAACTGAGGGTTTTAGAGGGGAAGGGTGGGTGGATGTGTGAGCCAGTGGTGGTGGTTATGGGGGCACATATTGCAAGGATCACTGGGTGTTATACATAAACAATAAATCTTGGAACACTACATCAAAAACTAATGATGTGGGGCACCTGGGTGTCTCAGTGGGTTAAGCCTCTGCCTTTGGCTCAGGTCATGGTCTCAGGGTCCTGTGATTGAGCCCTGCATCGGGCTTTCTGCTCGGCAGGGAGCCTGCTTTCCCCCTCCCTCTTTCTCTCTGTCTACTTGTGATCTCTCTCTCTCTCTCTCTCTTCCTCTCTCTGTTAAATAAATAAATAAAATATTTAAAAAATAATGATGTATTTTATGGTGATTAACATAACACAGTAAAAAAAAAAATTCCTGTGGAGATGAAGACAAGTTGGTTATCCCAGCTACTACATGTCAGATGTTTTAATAAATATTAGGAGTAAGAAAAAGGTAGCATTAGTAATTTTTTTCAGTAACTTTCTTTGCATTCACAATTTGGCTGTTTGGCACAAGATGCCTGGGTTTGAACATATTTTGCCTTATGACATATCTTTCTCACTAAGCTTAATTATATATTTTTTTTAATTTAAAGTTGGAAACATGAAGCTCTTCTTTTCATTTGAACAACTAGAGGTCATTAGGTGTAATTATGTTGGACTAATTTCAATGTTACTGTGTATCAGGAAAAAAAGAAGCCTGTGAGGGGGAGAGAGAGGGACAGGGGAAGGCCAGTTAAAGGAGTATTCAGAACACATACAACATTTATTAATTAAATTTGGTGTCTTTTATGGGTATGGCTTGTGACACCTCAAAATAATTACAATAGTAACATATAATATCATTGATCACATATTATGATAACAAATATAATTATAATTAATTTTTTTAAATATTGCAATAAACAAAATGTAATGCAGAGATATCAAATGATCAAATATTGTGGGCAAATGGTACCAATAGACTTGCTCACTGGAGGTTTGCCATTAACCTTCAGTTTGTAAAAAATGCAATATCTGTGAAGCACAATGAAGCAAAACAAAATAAAAGAAGTATGCCTGTATAAAGGAGTGGACCCCTTGAACCCAATGAGTGCCATGCAGTTAGTGCCAGAGGGCAGGATGTGGTGATGTTGCTCACTTTCTCTAATGGTTTCCCAAAGAAATGCCATGTCCCCATATCCCATTGCTGCACTAACCATGGCTGTATATTATCCCTGGACTTTTGTTGTAAATTGGCAGCTATATAAATAAGCTCAGTGGGTATATATATTTTTTGCCATGAATGTTTTCTGAAATGGGAGCTTCCCTGCCAACTGTTGGTGTTCTTGTTGTGCTCTTGCTTTCTTTGTGTTAGGGGTCAGTTGGCATGGAGTGTTTTGCTATTTCATTGATATTCACCACAACATTATATTTTTTGTTATTCTCACCTTTTCAGGGATTACACTTCCTAACATTGTCACATGTGCTCAGAATTTAATCTGTGGAACTTTGTACCCTCCCAGATTTAAAAATGGACATCTAAGGTCTCCAACATATTATCTGTTCTCCCACCTTATTCATTAGACTGATAGCTAGCAGAGTAATGGGTGACTACATAACCTTCTCCAACCTCAGCTCTACCTGCAACTTTGTAACTAGAGTTTTAGCTTCTAATTGAACATTGGTGACCAGATGAACTGTCTACAGAAAAGTTCATCCCACTGAAGCAGCCATTTGTTTCCCTTCTTTGCTGAAATACACTATGTACAGTTCCTCAAATGAATGCATCAAATGAGCTGGCAGTTTGGGAGTATACCTATGCTCACATGGTTGTCTACAAACCTCTACACTTGGGCCACTTTTCCCCACCTACATGTTGATGTGTTTCCCTCATAGATGCTTCTTTCACAAGATTCATTTCTTCAGTCTTCTGGATGGCTCACAAAATGTTGGTTTATATACTTGGGAACTCCGCAAGTAAAATTCAAAATGAATCCCCCAGGAAATCCTGATCCAAGCTGATGTCAGAACATTAAATCATCTCCTCTGTGGAACACAACAAATTACAACTATTAATAGAATAATTCTTCCTAAAGAAACGAGGGCTGACTGAACAGCTTCTGAACAACCATACACACACACACACACACATACACATACGTATATATATATAATCTGAACAATATATAATCTGAACAACAATATAATAGTAAGAGAACAGCAAGAAAGATGGAGGCATATTTACAAAATGAATTCTCCCTATGCTGTGAATGGCAGTCAGGAAGGATAGTACTGAGGGACCCAGAAGATATCCCTTCGTCCTTGGGCACAGAAAAAAAAAATGGTTTAAAAGAGCAACTAGCATACAAAATAGACAACACTACAATTCCTCCAAGTGGTAGAGGAGCTCCAGGAATGTTCTCCAGGTCAGGACTAGAGAACAACATGGTTTACCTTCTCAATCCACTTTGAAATCCTAGAGTAAGCAGTATCCAGATGGGTCTGGTTATCACAATGAGCCTATGACCTCAGTGATCCCACTGTCTGCAAGCCAACAATAGCCCCAGTTGCACTGGGGTGCACATACACAGACAAAAGCCAGGGCTTAAAGGGCTGATGAGCTGCAAGAACTCTCTCTCCTCATCTACCTTAAAAGCCCAAACTGGAGCAGGGTCTAGATGCCATAACTGGTGGGTCCACATTCCATAACAGCAGGTTCTGACACCATAACTTGAGGGTCGGGTCATCACAGAGATCTTGAGACAGCGGGAAGCACAGGATGCCCAAGGCCACAGAAGCCCTGATCATACTAGGACACAGAAACAAAATGCCAGCGTTTAAAAAGGCTGAGGACCTGTGGGAACATGCTATCCCTCCCCACTTTAAAAGCCAAGATGCAGCAAGGTCTGGACTTCATAATGGGCAGGTTCTAACACCATAAATGACAGGTCTCAATGCCATAACTGGCAGGTCTGGTCATCTCAGGGAATTTGCAACCTCAGAAAGTCTATGATACACAGGCCCAGGCCCACCCTGGTTGTGCAGAGACACAGGGGAAAAAAGTCAGTTTGAAAGGGCCTAAGAGCTATGGGGATACTCTCTACCTCTCAAAATTAAAAGCACAAACCAGAACAGGGTCTGATGCATAGTGAACTTGTAACCTCAGCTAGCCCAGGGCCTGCAAGCCCACACCAACCCCTACAGTACTGAGGGAAAACAAAACAAAAAAAACAACCACACTATACTTCATATTAAAATTTATTATTTTTACTTTTTTATTTTAGAATGTGTCTATTATTATTTTTGTTCTTTTTTCCTTTTGTTTCCTCTTATTTATTTAGGTTTTTGATTTCCTTTTTTACTCACTAAATAGTTCTTGTTTTATCATTTTTTCTTATTTTTATTTTTACATCTTTCTGCATAAAGCCACAACTTACTTTTTTATTTTATTTTTCCAAACTTTTAAATTCCAGGAAGTGAACTGACAGTATAATATCAGTTTTAGGTGTGCATTATAGTGAGTCAACACTTCCACACAACACCCAGTGCTCATCACAAGTCCAAACTCCCCACCACCAATTTGACCCCTGACCCAACTCCCTTATGGTACCATCGGTTTGCTCTCTGTAGTTCACAGTCTGTTTCTTGGTTTACCTCCCCCCTCTTATGTTCATTTATATTTTTTCTTAAATTCCACATATGAGTGAGATCATTTGGTGTTTGTCTTTCTTTGGCTGACTTAATTTGCTCAGCATAATACTATCTAGTTCCAACCACATCATTCCAAATTGAAAGATTTCACTTTTTTGATGACTAATATTTCATTATGTATATATGCACATGTATTATTAATATGTATATATGTGCCTGTGTGTATATATGTGATTTATGTTTCATTATGTATATATATGTATATACACACATGTGTGTATCATATATATGTGATATATATAGGATATAGGAATATATGTATATATATGTATATATGCATATATATGTGTGTATATATACACATATATACATATATGTGTATATATATGCATTTTTGATGCATTCATCAATCAATGGACATTGGACATTTGAGCTGCTACTAGAAATTTCAGGATGCATGTATCCCTTTGAATCAGTATTTTTGTATCCTTTTAGTAAATACCTAGTACTGCACTTGCTGAATTACAGGGTATTTACACCTCTAACTTTTTGAGGAACCTCCATATTGTTGTCCAGAGTGCTGGACCAGATTACTTTCCAACCAACAGTGTAAGAGGTTTCCTCTTTCCCTACATTCTTATCAACATCTGTTCTTTCCTCTGTTGTTAATTTTAGCCATTCTGAAATGTATGAGGTAGTATCTTATCATGGTTTTGATTTGTACTTCCCTCATGATTGGTGATTTTGAGCATTTTTTCATGTGTCATTTAGCCATCTTTATGTCTTCTTTGGAAAAGTGTCTATTCATGTCCTCTACTTATTTCTCATTTTTAAAGATTTTATTTTTTTATTTGACAGAGAGCAAAAGATCACAAGTAGGCAGAGAGGTAGGCGGGGGGGGGAAGCAGTCTCCCCACTAAGCAGAGAGCCTGATGCAGAGCTCAATTCCAGGACCCTGAGATCACGACCTGAGCCAAAGGCAGAGACTTAACCCACTGAGCCACCCAGGCACCCATCCTCTACCTATTTCTTAATGGGAATTTTGTAAGTTGAATTTGGTAAGTAAGTTCTTGAGTTTGGTAAGTTCTTTATAGATAGTGAATACTAACCCTTTATCAAATATGTTGTTTGCAAATATCTTCTCCCATTCTGTTCATTGCCTTATTAGTTTTATTGACTTCTCCTTTGCTGTGCAGAAGCATTTTATCTTAATGAAGCCCCAGTGGTTCATTTTTCCTTTTATTTCCCTTGCCACTGGTGATGTTGTGTAGTAAGGAGCTGCTATGGCCAAGGTCAAAGAGCTTTCTGCCTGTGTTCTCTCTGCTCTGGGATTTTGATGGTTTCCTATGTCACATTTTTTAAAAGATTTTATTTATTTATTTATTTGAGAGAGAGAGTGAACCTGGGCAGTGGGAGGGCAAAGGGAGGGGGGGAAAGAGACTCCCCACTGAGCAGGGAGCCTGGTGCAAGGCTGCATCACAGGACCCTGGATTATAACCTGAGCTGAAGGCAGATGGTTAACTGACTGAGCCACCCAGGGTCCCCTCCTGTCTCACATCTAGATATTTGATCCATTTTTATTTATTTTTGTGTATGGTGTAAGAGAGCAGTCCAGTTTCATTCTTCTGCATGTTGCTGTCCAGTTTTCTGAACACCATTTGTTGAAGCACTGTCTTTTTCTACTGGATATTCTTTCTTGCTTTGCTGAAGCACTGTCTTTTTCTACTGGATATTCTTTCTTGCTTTGCTTTCTACTGGATTTTCTTTCTTGCCTTATTTGACCATATAGTTGAGGATCCATTTCTGGGTTGTCTGTTCTGTTATATTGATTTATGTGTCTGTTGATGTGCTAGTACTCTACTGTTTTGATTACTATAGATTTAATAAACCTTGAAATATGGAATCATGATTCCTTCAGTTCTGTTTTTCTTTTTCATAATTGCTTTGGCTATTCAGGGTCTTTTGTGGTTCCTTACAAATTTTAGAATTGTTTGTTTTAACTCTGTGAAAAATCCTGGTGGTGTTTTGATAGGTATTTCATTAAAGCTGCATTGCTCTGGGTAGTACAGACATCTTAACAAGGTTTATTCTTCCAATCCACAAGCATGGAATAGTTTTCCATGTCTTTGCATCCTCTTCAATTTCTCTCATTAGTATCCTATAGGTTTCAGAGTACAGATCTTTTACCTCTTTGCTTAGGTTTCTTCCTAGGTACCTTATGGATTTTGGTGTAATTGTAAATGGGATTCCATGATTTCTCTTTCTACTGCCTCATTATTGATGTATAGAAATGCAACACATTTCCACAGATTTATTTTATACCTGGAAACTTTGCCGAATTCATGTATTCTGACAATTTTCTTAGACAGTCTTTCAGATTTTCTACATAGAGAATCATGTCGTCTACAAATACTGAAAGTTTTAATTCTTCCTTGCTAATTTGGATGCCTTTTATTTCTTTTTGTTGTCTGATTGCTGAGGCTGAGATTGCCAGTACTATGTTAAATAGTAATGATAAGAGTGATCAATATGCCTTGTTCCTGACTGTAGGGGAAAGGCTCTCAGTTTTTCCCCACTGAGGATATTAACATGGGTATTTTGTACATGACCTTTATGATGTGGAGTATGTTCCATCTACCAGAGTGCTGGACCTTCACACTGTTGGGAGTTTTTATCAGGAAAGGATGCTGTATTTTGTCCAGTGCTTTTTCTGCATGTATTGATGGGATCATATGGTTTCTTATCTCTTCTTTAATGTGTTGTATCACATTGATTGATGTGCAAATATTGAGCCACCCCTGCAGCCCAGGAATAAATCCCAATTGAACATGGTAAATTATTATTTTAATGTTCTGTTGAATTTTATTTGCTAGTATTTTATTGGGAATTTTTGCATGCATGATCATCAGGGATATTGACCTATAATTCTCCTTTTTAGTGGGGTCTTTCTCTGGTTTTGGAATCAAGGTAATGCTGGCTTCCTAGAATGGGTTTGGAAGTTTCCCTTCCATTTCAACATTTTGGAAGAGTTTGAAGATAGGTATAATAACTCTTCTTTAAATTTTTGTTAGAATTCCCCTGGGAAAGGATCTGGCCCAAGACTTTTGTTGTTGGGAGATTTTTGATTACTGATTCAATTTCATTGCTGGTTATGGGTCTCTTCAGGTTTCCTATTTATTCCAGTTTCAGCTTTGGTTTTGCATGTCTCTAGGAATTTGTCCATTTCTTACAGGCTGCCCAGTTTGTTAGCATATAATTTTTTCAAATTATTCTCTTATACTTGTATGTCTGTGGTATTGGTTGTGATCTCTCCTCTTTCATTTGGGATCCTTTCTCTTCTCTTTTTGATAGGTCTGGCTGGGGGGTTGTCAATTTTATTAATTCTTTCAAAGAACAAGCTTTTAGTATCTTTAATCTGTTCTACTGTTTCTTTTTCCCATATCATTTATTTCTGCTGTAAGTTTTATTATTTCCATTCTTCTGCAGACTTTGGGATTTATTTGTTGTTCTTTTTCTGGCTCCTTTAAATGTAAGGTTAGATTTTGTATTTGAGGCTTTTTTTTTTTTTTTTGCTTCTTGAGGTAGGCCTGTGTTGCAATACACTTCCCTCTTAGGATTACCTTTGCTGCATCCACTGTCACCATTACTATTTAACGTTGTACTGAAAGTCTTAGCCTCATAAATCAAACAAGGTTTTGTACTGTCGTGTTTTCATTTTCATGTGTTTCTCTATATTTTTTTTTTTTTATTTCTTGGTTAACCTGTTAATTCTTCAGTAGGGTTTTCTTTAACCTCCATTCATCAGATCTATAAACAGAAACCTGGCAGGCCAGAAAGTGCTGCCAACACATATTCAGGATAATAAATGAGAAGAACATGCAATCAAGATTACTTTATCCAGCAAGGCTGTGATTCAAAACAGAAAGAGAGATAAAGAGTTTCCAGGACAGAGAGAAACTGAAAGAATACCTAACCACCAAGCAAGCACTGCAAGAAATATTGAGGGGGAAACTATAAGCAAAAAGATAGCCCCCAAGGGTAACAGAGATCAGAAAATAACAGAGACAATCTACAGAAGCAGGGACTTTACAGGCAATAAAATGGCACTAAATTCATCTCTCAGTAGTTACTCTGAATGTGGATGGGCTAAATGCCTCCAACAAAAGGACACAGGGTATCAGATTGGGGAAAGAAAAAAAATAAAAGAAAGAAAGAAAAAGGAAGACCCAATCATATATTGTCTACAAGAGATGCACTTTAGACCTTTAAAGCTTGGAGAACAATTTATACGAATCAACCTCAAAAGAAAGCTGTGGTAACAATCCTCAAATCAGACAAATTAGATTTTAAACCAAAGAATGTAGTACGATATATAGAGGGACACTACATCATACTTAAAGTGTCTTTCCAACAAAAAGATATACCAATTGTAAATATTGATGCCCCCAACATAGGAGCAAGCAGATATATAAACTGATTAATAGCCAAAGTAAAGAAGCACATTGATAATAATTTGTTAATAGTAGGGGACTTCAACATGCCACTCACAGTAATGAACAGATCATCTAAGCAGAACTTCAACAAAGAAACAAGAGCTTTGAATATTACATTGGACCAGATGAACTTCTTATATATATGCAGAACATTTCAACCTAAATCAACAGAATAATGATTCTTCTGGAGTGCACACAGAACTTTCTCCAGAATAGGCCATGTACTAGGCCAAAAACATGGTATGAACTGATACCAGAAGATTGAGGTTATTCTCTGCATATTTTCAGCCCACAATGCTGGAACTCAAAACTGGAACTCAACCACAAGAAGAAATTTGAGAAACCCTCTTACACTGTTGGTGGGAATGCAAGTTGGTGTAGCCACTTTGGAAAATAGTGTGGAGATTCCTCAAGAAATTGAAAATAGAGCTTTCCTATGACCCTGCAATTGCACTACTGGGTATTTACCCCAAAGATACATATGTAGTGAAAAGAAGGGCCATCTGTACCCCATTGTTCATAGCAGCAATGGCTATAGTCGCCAAACTGGAAAGAACCAAGGTGTCCTTCAACGGACGAATGGATAAGGAAGATGTGGTCCATTTATACTAAGGACCACTATAAGCCTCCATCAGAAAGGATGAATACCCAAGTTTTGAATCAATATGGACGGGACTGGAAGAGACTATGCCGAGTGACATAAGACAAGCAGAGAGAGTCAGTTATCATATGGTTTCACTTATTTGTGGAGCATAAGGAATAACACAGAGGACATGGGGATATGGAGAGGAGAAGGGAGTTGGGGGGAACTGGAGGGGGAGATGAACCATGAGAGACTGTGGACTCTGAAAATCAATCTGAGGGTTTTGGAGGGGCAGGGTATGGGAGGTTGGGTGAGACCCGTGGTGGGTATTATGGAGGGCATTTATTGCATTGAGCACTGAGTGTGGTGCATAAACAGTGGATTCTGGAACACTGAAAAGAAATTTTAAAAATAAATAAAAATTTAAAAATAAATAAATAAAATATTTTAAAAATTAGAAAAATTCCAAATACAAAAGCTACCCTTACACCTCCAGGACCTGGAGAAAGAACAACAAGTAAAGCCTCAACCAAGGAGGAGAAGAGATATAATAAAGATTAGAGCAGAAATTAATGAAATAGAAACCTGAAGAACAGTAGAACAGATCAATGAAACTAGAAGCTGGTTCTTTGAAAGAATTTATAGCCTATGACCACAATTATCAAAAATAAAAGAAGGTAGACCAAAATTAATAAAATCATGAATGAAAGGGCAGAGATCACGATCAATGCAAAGAAAATATACACAACTGTTAGAACATGTTATGAGCAACTATATGCCAACAAATTAGGCGATCTGGAAGAAATGAATGCATTCCTAGAAACTTATAAATTACCAAAGCTGAAACAAGAAGAGGTAGACAATCTGACAGAACCAATATCCAGAAAGGAAATTGAGCAGTAATTTAAAAAAACAACAACTCCCCAACAAACAAGAGTCCAGGACTAGATGGCTTCCCAGAGGAAAGTTACCACTTAAAGAGGAAATGACACCACTCTACTAAAGCCGATTCAACAAATATAAATAGAAGGAAAACTTCCAAACTCATTCTGAGGCAAACACTACCATCATCAAAAAAAACAAAGACCTAATCAAAAAGGAGAATTACAGACTAATATCACTCATGAACATGAATTCCAAAATACTCAAGAAGATATTAGACAATAAGATCAAAGAGTACATTAAACAGAGTGTTCACCACGACCAGGTGGGATTTGCTCCTGGGCTGTAAGAGTGGTTCAACATTCACAAATCAATCAATGTGATAGATCACTTAAATAATAATAATAACATAGAAAAGAAACTTATGGTCAGTTCGGTGGATGCAGAAAAAGCATTTGACAAAATACAGTGTCCTTTTTAAATTAAAACATTATAAAGTATAGGGATAAGGGATCATACTTCAATATCATAAAGCCATCTATGAGAAGCCTATAGTAACTATCATCCTCAATAGAGAAAAACTGAGAGCTTTTCCCTTAAGGTCAGAAACACAACAAAGATGCCCATTCTCACCACTGTTGTTTAGTATAGTACTAGAAATCCTATTATTAGCAATCAGACAAAGGAAAAGGAAATAAAAGGCCTTCAAATTGGCAAATAAGAAGTCAAATTCACTCTCTTCAGAGATGACATGATACATTATATGAAAAACCCAAAAGTCTCCACACCAAATTGCTAGAACCAATAGAGCCATTCAGCAATGTGGCCGGATACAAAATCAATGCACAGAAAATAGTTGTGTTTCTATACACTAACAACATCACTGAAGAAAGAGAAATTAAGAAATATATCCCATTTGCAATTGCATCCCAAACCATAAGATACACATGAATAAACCTAACCAAAGAGGCAAAGGATCTATATTCTAGAAATTACAAAACACCTATGAGAGAAATTAAGAAAGATATAAGGAGTTGGAAAAGTATCCCGTTCTCATGGATTGGAAGAATGAACATTGCTAAAATGTCATGCTATCCAGAACAATCTGCACATTCAATACAATCCCTATCAAAATGCCAATGACATTTTTTACATTTTTCACAGAGTTGCAACTTAGTATCCTAAAATTGTACGGACCAGAAAAGATCACTAGTCACCAGGGGAATTTTGAAAAAGGCCACCAAAGATGGAAGAATCACGATGCCTGAATTCAACCTATATTACAAAGCAGTGATCATCACGATAAGATGGTACTAATACAAAAACAAACACATAGACCAATGGAACAGAATAGAGAGCCCAGAAATAAACTCTCACCTTTGTAGTGAAGGTGATTATGGAAGGGAATATGCTAAGTGAAATAAGTCAATCATAGAAAGACAATTATCATATGGTTTCACTCATATGTGGAAAAGAAGGCATAGAGCAGAGGAAAATAGAGGGAGGGAAAGAAAAATGAAGGGGAAGTAATCAGAGAGGGAGAGAAACCATGAAAGACTCTTGACTCTTGGAAACAAACTGAGGGGTGTGGAAAGGGAAGCAGTTGGGGGGATGAGGTAACTGGGTGACGAGCAATAAGGAGGGCATGTGATATGATGACCACTGGGTGTAACAAGCAACTGGTGAATTATTGAATGTTACATTAAAAACTAATGATGCACTATGTGTCAGTTAATTGAGTTTAAATTTTAAAGAAATAAAAAAGAAGTACTTATACATATTCTTCTGAAAATGTTAAAAAAATAGAAATGGAAGGAAATTTTCAAAACTCATTCTATGAGTCCACCATTACCTGATTCAAAAACCAAAGAGATCTCACTAAAGAGGAGAGTCACAAACCAATATCCATAATGAAATGAATATAAAAATTCTTACCAAGATACTACCTAATAGGATCAACCAGTACATTGAAAAGATTACTCACCACCACCAGATGGGGTTTATTCCTATCCTCTACGGATGGCTCAATATCTGCAAATTAATCAGTGTGATAGAAAACATGAACAAAAGAAACTACAAGAACCATATGATCCTCTCATTAGATGCAGAAAAATCATTTAAAAAAAATAAAGCATCCTTTATTGATAAAAGACCTCCACAACATAGGGATAGAGGAATTTAACTTCAAAACCATAAAAGCTGTTTATGAAGGACCCACAGTGAATATCAACCTTAATAAGAAGAAACAACAATTTTCCCCTAAGGTCAGGAACATGACAGAGATATCCACTCTCCCCACTGTTTTTCATATCAATATGACTATTTTGATTAACAGCTGGCTTATGAAGGTAGCTGCTCCCATACTGGGGAGATAAATATTTACAACTGTTAGTTCTTCTTAGTGGATATACCCTTTGAGAATGTTGTAGTGCCCTTCTCTATCTCTGACTACAGACTTTAGTTTGAAATCTAATTTAACTGATATGAGAATCGCTTCCCCAGATTTCTTTTGAGGCCCATTGGCATGAAAGGTGATTCTCCATCCCTTCACATTTTAGTCTGGATGTATCATGAGGTTCCAAATGGGTCTCTTGTAGACAGCATATGGATGGGTCCTGTCATTTTATCCAGTCTGCAACCCTGTGCCTTTTCATGGGAGCACTTAGGCCATTCACATTGAGAGTGATTAATGGGGGTTCGGAGACTCCAGATGGGAATCTGCCAGAGACAGACATGCTTGGTCACAGGCTGGGTGACCTCAGAGCACAGCCAGAAGCCAGTGAGACGGGACTGATTACGCACGATTTTCTCCAAGCGTGGCTGGAGGCTCGGGAGACGGGAGTGATTAAGCGCTTTTCTCTGAAGGCACACTGAGACTGGGGCCCCGAGCGCTCGGCTCCTCCAAGCCGGAGACTGGGAGGCTGTCATTTTCATTCCCGTCCTCCGGAACTCTACAGGAAAGTGTTCAGGGAACAAAAGCTCCCGAAAGTGAACCTGAGAGGATTACTTAGCCCGGCCCCTGGTAAGGGCGGTGCAATTCTGCCTGGGGCAGAGACACTTGAAAATCACTACAACAGGCCCCTCCCCCAGAAGATCAACAAGAAATCCAGCCAAAATCAAGTTCACTTAACAAGGAGAACAGCGGATTCTTATCTGGACAAAATGACAAGGCGGAAAAACTCACCACAAAAAAAAGAACAGGAGGCAGAACCGAAGGCTAGGGACCTAATCAATACAGACATTGGTAATATGTCAGATCTGGAATTCAGGACGATGATTCTCAAGGTTCTAGTAGGGCTCGAAAAAGGCATGGAAGATATTAGAGAAACCCTGTCAGGAGAAATAAAAGCCCTTTCTGGAGAAATAAAATAACTAAAATCTAATCAAGTTGAAATTTAAAAAGCTATTAATGAGGTGCGATAAAAATGGAGGCTCTTACTGCTAGGATGAATGAGGCAGAAGAAAGAATTAGTGATATAGAAGACCAAATGACAGAATAAAGAAGCTGAGCAAAAGAGAGACAAACAACTACTGGATCACGAGGGGAGAATTCGAGAGATAAGTGATACCATAAGACAAAACAACATTAGAATAATTGGGATTCCAGAAGAAGAAGAAAGAGAAAGAGGAGCAGAAGGTATACTGGAGAGGATTATTGTAGAGAATTTCCCTAATATAGCAAAGGGAACAAGCATCAAAATACAGGAGGTGCAGAGAATCCCTCTCAAAATCAATAGGAATAGGTCCACACACCATCATCTAATAGTAAAATTTACAAGTCTTAGTGACAAAGAGAAAATCCTGAAAGCAGCACGGGACAGGAAGTCTGTAACTTACAATGGTAAAAATATTAGATTGGCAGCAGACTTATCCACAGAGACCTGGCAGGCCAGAAAGAACTGGCATGATATATTCAGAGCACTAAACGAGAAAAACACGCAGCCAAGAATATTATATCTAGCTAGGTTATCATTGAAAATAGAAGGAGAGATAAAAAGC
>RCUC01085305.1:0-19527 GCA_003697995.1 Taxidea taxus jeffersonii
GACCCTGGGATCATGACCTGAGCCGAAGGCAGCGGCTTTAACCCACTGAGCCACCCAGGCGCCCCAGAGGTGCCTTCTTATCCCCACCTGACAACACTTCTCTGATCTGGCTCCACGAGACCCAACGTTTTGAACAACAGCGTCTAAGTCAGTTATGCAGCTTGTCACAGGACGTCGGTGTTCTGAGAAAGCAGCAGGTACATTGGGCGCAATGTCACTTATGTTTCAGGACTAGAGGTAAGACTTCTTTTTAAGCCAAAACGTCTTGGGCTTTTCTCTTTTCTCTAGTTGAGCCACGGAGTAAAACTTAAGTAGCTGTCAGCATTCTGGATTTGGTGCCAGAGTTACTTAGTTTCCCTGCAGGTAGAACATCTCAGGGAATACCATTTTCTCTGTTCATTTACTGCTTACAAAATGTAATCTGCACATCTGTTTCCTAGGAAATCACTTGTATTAGAGAAGGAAGATGAGATTTACTGTTTGTGTGGTTTTAACATATAATTGGATCCTTCATCTAACAGCGTTTATTCACTTGGGCCTGGGGTATGATCGAATAGCAAACATCAAGAGTTAGGTGGCTTTTTGCAGCCAGATAGAGACATGGATGATGTCTTGTCATTTGTCATAACTGATTAGTATTTTCATCTAAAGAGTTACAGTTAAGGTACAGAGAAGATTCAAAATTATTCAAAGTAGGCTTTTACCATTTAAAAGTAAAGCTTGACTTTCTAGTTTGACTAAATGTATCATCCAGATATTTTTTTAAAGATTTTATTTATTTATTTGACAACTATTTGACAAGTAGGTAGAGAGGCAGGCGGCAGGGGGTGAGTAGGGGGAAGCAGGCTCTCTGCTGAGCTGAGAGCCCGATGTGGGGCTCCATCCCAGGACCTGAGATCATGACCTGAGCCGAAGGCAGAGGCTTAACCCACTGAGCCACCCAGGCACCCCTCATCCAGATATTTTGACATGCCGTACTTTCTCTGTAGTTTCTTTGGTGGTGGAGTCAGAAGAAGAGTCTTTGGGAATTCTCCTGGATTCTGCTGGTGGCCTCAAGAGGCTTGGTGGACTTCAGGAGCCCTGGGGTGAATTCTGGAACTTCTTGCCTGACACTAGGTGAGTCAGGTTATCCCACAGAGCCTTTCCATAGATATTACCTTCCTGCAATTTCTCCTCATGAAGTTGCTGGAAGGTAATATCTATGGAAAGGCTTTTTACACAGAAACTTTCAGGCTAATGAAGAGCAACTAACAATGAGGTGATTTGGGCTATATTATTCTATAAATAATAGTTTTATCACCCCCGTCATAGGCTATGGTATTTTATTGCACAAGGATCCTCAGAAGTCTACAATGAAAGACTCAGATCTCAGAGCATGTTCATGTTCCATTGATGTGCTACTTACAGTTTGCCTAGGTAGGAAGGTGAGTTGAGAGGAATACAACACTTTTATGAAAGCCTTGGGCCAGTGTCATTTTGACAAGAGAGGGAAATCCTGGATCTTTGCAGCAGACAGGGGAGTTCCAGGTCTGGGGAGAGCTGATAGAGGTCCTGGAGGAGAGCGGAGTGCATTCTGCAGGAGGGTATGGACAGGGCTGGCTCCAGGGGTGGCTGTGTGTCTCCCGTGTCACAGTTGTGACAGGTCAGAGCTGTGAGCAGGATCCTGGCTAAGGACAGGTGAGACCTGGGTGGAGAGCTAGCAGAGCCCCTTCTTCTGTGCCATTGGCCTCAGCCAACACACACAAGCTCTTCATCTGCCCCTGTCCCTCCAATTCATACTTCTCCCTGTTGCCAGGCCAAGATGTTGGTTTGGGCTTCTTTCTTTGAGTGCGTGTGGAGTTTCAGAACCTAGATGATGAAATGACGGGTCATCAGAATATCTGTTCTTCTTGTATTTCCTGCTCTCCTCTAAGTCACTGCAGTGAGTCGTACCTGCTAGTGGCAGGGGCTATCTGTGCATTTTTATTTCCTATTTTAATTAAACAATGGGGAAAAATCTTCTGAAATATTAGAAGAATTCTTTGTGGGTGTTCCTGTTTTTCTCTTCCGTGAACCACATTCCAATATTAGAAAATATTTTTTAAAGTAAAGCACAGGCGTGGGGCTCTAACAGGGTACACTCGCCTTGTGAGGAAGACACATGAAGAAGGGGTGTAGGTTGTTGAGTAGCTCATGGAGTGTCTCCTTGTGCTCCCTGAGAACATCTACCCTTCCCTGGGGGCAGGGGGTGGCTTCTTACTTGGTGGCCCATCGTGTGCCCTGAAACCTGACCCAGTGAATCACTTGTGACTTGAACTGGAGAATTTATGAAGAAAACAGAATGAACCCTGGAGGGTGCCTGCATCTTTGCACTCAGACAACTCCACGGAGCAAAGGAGCTCATCACCTGTGAGGTGTGTCAGGATCCCTGAGGGTGTGGGCTTTGCTTCCTGGGAAGAGGTTGTGTCTTCATCCTTATCTGAACCAGAGCCATGTTGTCTGGTTATGGAGATCCATACCTTTACGTGACCATGTCATTATTATTCCTGTTATTTTAAGAAACCGTTCAACACATTGACTTCGAGATCTAAATGCCAAAAGGAAAAACACCAGGTTAACTATATATATATGAGGACTGAACTTGTGGTGCCTCTCATTAGTATGGGTGATGTGGGGCTGCCTGTATGAGAAAGAACACAGAATTCTATTTGGATAGAAGTTGTGCTGTGCCCAAGTAGTGTTTTATTCTATCCTTTTCCTTATTCTCTGAAGGGAAAATAGAGTGGTGACTGGAGCCTGGTTTCTGATTTGAAGGAATAGGATACAAGAGATTTGAAAGAGCAGTGTTCATGCTGACGTGGTGCTCCATGCCCCGTGAATGGGGGTTTGAAGCTTGGACTTGGAAGCCTTGGTGTTCAGGGAGGATGTGGTCTGAGTTTCCCGCACACACAGTCGCTCGGCTGGTCTGCCTAAACAGACCCGTTCCTGCCTTTTGAAGGGCAGCTTGACAGTGGCTTGAAACCCTAGGGCACTGGAGGAATGATCTGGAAGGGACACCTGGGTGGGCCAGTGTACACAAACCCAGGGAATTCCAGAGCTAATGATGAATACGTTTCTGAGACTGGAGTTTGCTTCTCTGTGAGCAACATTGTGCTGGGGTGGAAAGTAGTCTCTGGGTCTTAGGAGTCACCATGTCAGCAAGTGTGAGCCTGGCAGGGTAGTCAGATCAGATAGCCGGGAGATTGGGAGGCCCTGGCAGTGGGCCTTCACTCTTGATGCACAGGCCAGCTTGCTTCAGGGACAGGGCTCTGCTCCCCAGCCAGCCCTCCTGCTGCAGATGTGATAGGAACCTTGCTTCCTGTTGGGTTCCCCAGCCCTCATTTCAGCAGGGGGCTTGGTGGGAAGCAGCCCACAGACAGCATTATGGATTCTTGCCCAGTGTGCCCCTTGCTTCCTCTGACAAGGCACCACAGGTGTCCTCTGCCTGGTGCCTGTGAATTCCACCAGCAGAAGCACTTCTTCCAGAGCCACAGCCCTGAGAAATCCTCCACTTTCCTGTGCTTGGTGGAAGAGGCCAGTGTCCATTTGGAACTGAAATCTCAGCTCCCGCTATTAGCTTGCAAGGCCACATGGCACACCAGTCTCCTTGAAGCTCTAGTTCCACATGAGGCCTGACATGCAAGGCTGAGACCGATCCTGGGAGGCCTGCTGCTGCTGCTGCTGCTGCTGCAGGTTCCTTCCTGAGAAGTGTGCAGCAAGGCCCTGTTTGTGATGACATCCCAGGAAAGAGGGACAGGTGCTCCATTCTGCCCCAGCACAGGAGGATGCCGGACATCAATCACAGGTGGCTGGTGCAGGGAGGAGACATGTCCTTTTCCCAGCATCTTGGCCAGAGCGAGATTTGGACCCTGGGATGCTTCCCTGCTCAGCTTTCTCAGATGAGCACATCTGACAAAGGGAAGACGTGTGTGTGCTCACCTGGAATCGATGAAGGTGTCCGGTTTCAGGTTTCACGGGCAAGTGGATTCCTCTTATGGCTCATTTTCCTGATGGCCTTCTGGGTGCCGTAGGTGGACCCATTACCGGGGCATCCTGATTGCAAAAGCTCTGGTCACCTTTTCCCTCAGGTCTCTGGGCTAGGAAATTGGAGGGAGCCCGTGGTGGAACCATTCAAGTAGGCCTCCATTTCTCCTTTGCCAACATGGCCTGGTGACTGTGATAACTGCTCTAAAAATAGAAAGCAGGAGGCCGGGGTGGGGTGCTGAAGGGGAGGTGGTGGTGGTGCTTGCTATTCACCTGGGGGCCAGGTGGGTCTTCACTAGGAAGGTGATGCTTGAGTCAAGTTCAAATGAAGGTGAGTGATATCACATCAAGAGCCTTCTAAAAGGGAGGGAAAGCATATGCAAAGGCCCTGGGGCAGAAGCATACTAGATATGTCCAGGAGCTGCAAGAAGGCCCTGTGGCCACAGGAGACAGCTTAAGACATGACCTCAGGGAGGTGACGGTAGGGTGACAGAAACCCATTGCAGGGTCATGACTCCATGGGATCCTGTTTCACTGGGCCATCCTGGCAACAGTGTTGAGAACAGTTGACACAGGGTTGAGGATGGGCAAGGGAGGTCAACGACAAAGCTTTTCTAGGAACTCAGGCAAGAGATGGGCTCCAGTGTGGACCAGTCAGGTGGCCTTGGAAGGAGGGGTTAGTGATATTCTGGGTACCTATTGAAGATAGAGCTCACAAGGTTTGCCAAATAGTTCGATTTGGGGAATAGGAGAAAGGAGGAAGTGAGGTAACTCTGAGATCTTGCTGGTTGTCCCAAGTAAGGCGAAGGTGGAGGTTTCTGGGGGTAGTAGGTAGTCCGTGTTTCACCTGCTGAGGAAGGTGCCTTTCACAGGGGACCTGCTGATGTTTGTATCTGGGAGCTCTCTGAACTTCTACCCCCTCAGCAACTTTCAAGTTCAAGTCTTCCCTTCTTTTCTCAAGGTTCATGGTAAGAGACACTTGGCTTTTTGGAAAGATCTATGTGATGACCCAGCTCCAGTAGCAGGAAGAACCTGAAGAGAATTTCCCTCTTATGATAAAAGTCAACAAGTTGGCATTGTGTTCAGCATCTGTTTTGTGGGGAACCACCACAGAGGTGGCGTGCACCCCAACCAGCTCCTTCCTGGGCACTGCTCTCCATGTCCAGCCACCAGTGCTTTGAATTGTGTCTGTGAGCATCTGTTGTTAGGATAGAACTAACATCCTATGGTTCTGAGACAACATCCTAAAAGTTCTGAGAACATGCTCAGAACTTTTGGTGTCTGAGCATGTTCACTCATTTTTCTGTAGAAATGAGTGGTCATTCCTTATTCCGTTTACACCATTTCTGCTGTGAAAGGTTTCCTAGGAACACTGTGCTTTCAAGTAGCAGGGGAGCCTGTACCCCATCCTGCATGGTTAGCTTTTGTCTCCGTGCTGCATTCCATGACTTGTGGATTTTATCACTCAAACACGCCTCTTTTGACCCATTTCCCCCTACCATCCCTGAATCTGGCAACTACCCATCTGTTCTCATTATCTATGAATTCAGTATTTTTCTTTTTTCTTTTTCCATGTGGAATGTCCATGAGAACCTCTGGTGTTTGTCTTTCTGTGTCTGAGTTACTTAGCATAGGGCTCCCAAGGTCAATGTTTTCATGTCTGGTTATTGTGAATAATGCTGCCATGAACATCGGAGTTAATCTCTGTTTTGGAGTGTGTTTTTGTGTTCCAAGGAAATACTCAATAGAGCAATTACCAGGTCATGTGATAGTTGTGTTTATTTTATCCAGAAACTCCATAGCATTTGTCACAGTGGCTACACCAATTTCCATTCCCACCAACAATGCACAGGGTCCCCTTGTGTACACACTCGACCACTCCTGGTGTAAAGTGATAGCTGATTGCGGTTTTGACTTCTTTTTCCCTGACAACAATTAGTGGTGCGGAACAACTTTCTCTCTCTCTGTTGGCCACCTGTACGCCATCTTTGGAAAGTATCTATTCATATATTCTCTCCAGTTTTTTTAGTTTTTGTTTGGATTTGAAAGAGTGTTTTGGGTATTTTGGATATTAGCCTGTTCTCACACATAGGACTTGCAGATATTTTTTCTCATTGGGAGGTTGCCTTTTAAGGGTTTGATGGTGTCTTTTGTGATGCACAAATTTCAATTTGATGTCCTTCCACTTGTTTATTTTTGCTTTTGTTTCCTTTGCTTTTGGTGTCTGATGTAAAAAGTCTCTTCCCCAAAACCAATATCAAGAAACTTACTACCTGTGTTTTTTACTTGTTGGTTTATGGATTCAGTCTTATGTTCAGGTCATTCATCCATTGGTAATGTGCATGTGCAGTGTAAGAAAGTGATCCAGTCACATTCTTCCTCATTTAGTGTCCAGATTTCCCAGTACCATTCACTGAAGAGACAGTTCTTTCCCCATTATATATTTTCTGCTGTCTCATAAGCTAAAACCATACATGTGTGGGTTAGTTTCTGGGGTTTTTACTTTCTTTTTTCTGTCTGTTTTACATTTTATTTTTTTGGAAAATATTTTCCCTGTTGGTATATGCAGTGTGGACTTCATTGATGATGTTTTCATACTCTTTGTCAGGACATTTATCTGACATCTGTGTTTTTGCACATGAGTAGCTGGATCTATAGCTTTCAACAGGTTGAACATTTGGGCAGAACTACTTAAGTAGTATTCTAGTCTTCCATCAGACACCAGATTGTGTCTGTCTTCTTCTGTGATGTTCTCAGTTGTGATGATGGATATCTACAATTCCTTTTCTGTGGTAGGTTTATTAACATGAATTTAATATTTTTTATAGGTATGGATTCTAAATCATCCTCATTTTATAATATATATTTATCTAAAACAGCATGCTTAAGGAAATGCTTTTATTGGAAGCAAACGTTGGAACAGAACATCAATATTATTAATTCCCATTCAGAGTTAATAATTCTTTCAGAGCTACATTTAAATGTACCTTTAATGTATGAATGAATAAACTTTGCCAAAAGTACTATGATTATCAGTTTCCGAGCTTTCCATTGTGTTCCACTGACCTGTACCAGTATGCCAGTACCATACTGTTTTGATGACAACAGCTTTGTCATCTAGCTTGAAATTGGAGTGTGGTGACTCCATGTCGCTTAGTCACTTGCTTGCTTGCTTCTTATCAGTGAGATTATTTATTTATTTTTATACTGTTTACATTTGTATTCTAAATGTTTTTCTTTCACTTTTTTTATTATGATCATATGATATGATCATGTTATTTGTTTCAGGGGTACAGGTTTGTGATCCTTCCATTTGACACAACACACAGTCCTCACCACAGCACATACCTTCCCCATGCACATCCCCCACCATCCCATTCTCCCGCCCCCATCCCCTTCCGAAACCCTCAGTTTGTTTCTTAGATTAAGTGTCTCTTTTCCTTTGACTCCTTCTCTGGTTTTATCTTGCTTCCTTTTTCCTCTCTTCCCCTATGATCCTCTGTCTTGTTTCTTAAATTCAGCATATCATCCGTGAAATAGGTCAAACAGAGAAGGACAATGATAATTATCCTTCTTTGATTGACTTATTTCGCTTAGCATAATACCCTCTCATTTCATCCATGTCATTGCAAATGGCAAGATTTCATTTTTGGATGGCTGCATCATATTCTGTTCATTGTCCTATCTATTCATCTGTCAATGGATGTCTGAGCTCTTTGCATACTTTGGCTCTTGTGGGCATTGCTGCTATAGACATTGGGGTGCAGATGCCCCTTCAGATCACTCCATTTGTATCTTTGGGGCTAATACCTGGTAGTGCAATTGCAGAGTTGCAGGGTAGCTCTATTTTCAATTTCTTGAGGAACCTCCACACTGGTTTCCAGGCTGGCTTCACCAGCTTGCATTCCCACCAACAGTATAAAAGGGTTCCCCTTTCTCCACATCTTCACCAGCACCTGTCTTTTCCTGACTTGTTCATTTTAGCCATTCTGACTGATGTAAGGTGGTATCTCATTATGGATTTGATTTGTATTTCCCTAATGTCAAGGATGTTGAGCACTTTTTTAAAGTGTCTGTTGGCGATCTGGATGTCTTCTTTGCAGAAATGTCTGTTCATGTCTTTGGTCTATCTCTTGATTGGATTATTTGTTCTGTGGGTGTTGAGTTTGGTAAGTTCTTTCTAGATTTTGGATATAAGCCCTTTATCTGATATGTCATCTGAAAATATCTTATCTCATTCTGTTCATTGTCTTCTGGTTTTGTTGACTGTTTCCTTTGGTGTACAAAAGCTTGTTATCTTGAGGAAAACTTAACAGTTCATTTTTGCTTTTGTTTCCCTCGCCTTTGGAGACATGTCTAGCAAGAAGTCAAAGACCTTTGGCTGAGGTCAAAGAGGTTGCTGCTTCTGTTCTCCTCAAGGATCTGAATGAGTTCCTGTCTCACATTGAAGTCTTTCATCCATTAGGAATCTATATTTTGTGTATGGCATAAGGAAATGGTCCAGTTTTATTCTTCTGCATGTGGCTCTCCCGTGTTCCCAGCACAATTTGTCGAGGAGACTTTTTTTCCCCAGTTGGATATCTTTCCTGCTTTGAAGAAGATTAGTTGACCCTAGAGTTGAGGGTCCATTTCTGGTTTCTCTATTCTGTTCCATTGATCTGTGTGTCTGTTTTTGCGCCAGGATCATACTGTCTTGATATTATAGCTTTGTAATACAGCTTGAATTCTGCAATCGGGTTGCTACCAGCTTTGGTTTACCTTTCCAACTTCCATTGGCTATTCAGGCTCTTTTCTGTTTCCATACAAAATTGTGGATTATTTATTCCAGTTTTGTGAAAAATGTGGATAGTATTTTGATACAGATTGCAATGAACCTGTGGATTGTTCTAGGTAACATAGGCATAGAATTTGCCTGCATTGTGCATTGATTTGGAACAGCACACACACCCAGTGTTTGGAGTGCTTTCTCACTAGGGTTTGTGGCCCGAAGGGGCACCCAAGGTGGGGATGGCCTCAGGAGGACATGCAGGGTTCTCCTACTCTGAGGATTTTGTGCAGCTCCAAGTGGCACAGTTTCATCCTGGGTGGCAGAAGGAGTCCTGGGGAGTGGCTCAAGGGCCCCCAGTCTGGAGGACGTAGGGGTCAGGCCTCTAGGGACTGAAGCCTCAAAACACAACCTAGGGTTAGGGTTGGGGCCTAGGGGCATGGCAGGCCCACTCTGCCTGTGCTGAGATGGGTGCCCCAGGGACTGAGTTCAGGGCGGGTGTCAGGTGGCATGTCAGAATCGGGTTTGTGCCCAGCCAGGCTGTCAGTGTTGGGGGTGGCAACACAGGGCATGCAGATTTCTCCGGCTCTGAGCATTCTGCTTAGTTCCAAATGGCATGGTTTCCTCCTGAGTGGTAGGCGGAGCCTGGGGTGTGGCTCAGGGGTCCCCAATCTGGAGGGCTTGGGGGCCAGGACTCTGGGGACAGAAGCCTGGAAACCCAGGCTATGGTTAGGGTTAGGGCCTAGGGGCATTGCAGGCAGATTCTTTTGACGCTGAGATGGGCACCCTGGGGGGCTTGGTTGAGGGTGTGGGTCAGGTATTATGTTAGAATCCGGGTTTGTGGACAGGGGGGACACAAACAGTGGGGGTAGCCTCTGGGTGGCATGCAGGTTTTTCCCGCACTGAAGGTTCTGTGCAGCTCCAAATGGCACGGTTTCATCTGGTAGTCGGAGTCCTGCGGTTTGGCTTAGGGTTCCCCAATCTGGATGGCTTGGGGGCTAGGCCTCAGGGGATGGAAGCCTGAAAACCCAACAAAGGGTTAGGATTAGGCCTAGGGACATGGCAGGCCCATTGTTCCAGTGTTGAGGCAGGATCCCCAGGAGCCAAATTGAAGGGGGCATACAGTTTTCTCCTGCTCTAAGGATTATGTGCAGCTCTAAACGCCCATGTTCCTCCTGGGTGGAATGCGGATTCCTGCCGTGTGATTCAGGGGTTCCCAATCTGAAAGGCTTGGGGGCCAAGACTTTGGGGACAGAAGCCTGAAAACCCAACCTAGGTTTAGGGATGGGGTATAGGAGCATGGCAGGCCCACTCTGCCTGCCTTGAAGTGATATCCCCGAGGGACAGAGTTGTTGGTGAGGGTCAGGCGGCCCGGGGCACAATAGGTTTGTGCCCAGCCGGGGTGTCGATGCTCGGGGTGGCATCAGGGGGCATGCAGGTATCTCCCGCTCAGAGGGTTTTGCGCAGCTCCAAATGACAGGGTTTCCCCTGATGGCCAAGTCCTATAGTGTGACTTGGGGGTTCCCAATCTGGAGGGCTTAGGGGCCAGACCCCTGAAGATGGAAGACTGAAAACCCAACATAGGGTTATGACTAGGGCCTAGAGGCATGGCGGGCCCAAACTGCCTGCATTGAGGAGGGCTCCCCAGGGGCCTGAGTTGAGGGTTGAGGTCAGGGGTGCTTCAGACTGTTTTTGTACTGAGAGGGGCCATCGATTCCAGAAGTGGCCACAGGGGGGCATGCTGGCTTCTCCTGCTCTAAGAGTTCCCTGCAACTCTGAAGGGCATGGTTTCCTCCTGGGTGGCAGATGAAGTCCTGAGTTGTTCCTCAGTTGTCCCCAGTCTGGAGGGCTTGGGGTCAGGCTTCTGGGGATAGAAGCCTGAAAACCCACCGTAGGGTAAGTGTTAAGGCCTAGGAGCATGGCAGAGCTATTCTGCGGGTGCTGAGATGGTTGCTCCTGGGGGCTTAGTGGAGGGCGTGGGTTAAGCATCGTGTCAGCCTCTGGGTTTGTGTCCCAGGGGGCCTTCAAAGCTTGGGGTGCTTCAGAGGGGCATGCAGGTATCTACTGCTCTGAGGGTTCTGCATAGCTCCATATGGCACAGTTTCCTCCTGGGTGGGAGGCGGAGACCTGCCTTGTGGCTGAGGGGTCACCAATATAGGGGGTTTGGGGGCCAGGCTTCTGTGGACAGAAGCCTGGAGACACAAGCTAGGGTTAGGGTTAGGGTTTGGGGTATTGCAGGCAGATTGTTAGGGTTAGGGCCTAGAAGCATGGCAGACCCATTCTGCTGGCGCTGAAGTGGGCACCCCCAGAGGCTTGTTTGAGGGCATGGATCAGGCATCTCATTAGAATCCAGGTTTGAGGATAAGGGATTCACAATAGGTGGGGGTGGCTTCAGGGGGGCATGCAGGTTTTTCCCGCACTGAGGGTTCTGGTCACTCTGAATGGCATGGATTCCTCCTGGGTGGCAGATGTATTCCTGTTGTGTAGGTCAGGGGTCCCCAGTTTGGAAGGCTTGGGGGCCAGGACTCTGGACACAGAAGCCTGGAAACCCAAGGTAGGGTTAGAGTTAGTGCCTAGGAGCGTGGCAGGCTCAATCTTCTGGTGCTGATATCAGTGCCCTGTGGGGCATAGTTGAGGGCATGGGTCAAGAGGCAAGTCAGTCTCTGGGTTGGTAACCAGAGTGGTCGCTGATGATGAGGATCACCTCAAGGGGACATGCAGGTATCTCCCGCTCTGAGGGTTCTGAACAGCTCCAAAGACATGGTTTCCACTTGGGTGGAAGTTCAGGTCTTCCAATGTGACTCAGGGCTCATCAACATAGAGGGCTTGGGGACCAGGACTCTGGGGACAGTAGCCTAGAAACTCAAGCTAGGGTTAGGGCTAAAGCCTAGGAGCATGGCAGGCCCATTCTGTTGGTGCTGAGACAGTGGCTCCGGGGGGCAGAGTTGAGGGCAAGGGTCAGGTGTTGCCTCAGAATCTGGGTTTGTGTCCGGGGGCCCTGTGAAACTTGCGGTGTCCTAAGAGGGTCATGCAGGTTATTCCTGCTCTGATGGTTCTGCGAATCTCCAAATGGCATGGTTTCCTCCCGGGTAGCAGTCGGGAATCCTGCAGTGTGGCTCAGGGTTCCCCAATCCAGAGGGCTTGGTGGCCAGGACTCTGGGGAGAGAAGCCTGGAAACTGAACCTAGGGTTAGGATTAGGGCCTAGGGGCATGGCAGGCCCTCTTTGCAGTGCTGAGGCATTCTTCCCATGGGGCTGAGTTGAGAGCTAAATTCAGGGGGTGCTACAGATGCTGTTTTTGTACTGAGAGGGGTTGTCAATGCCAGGGGTGGCGACAGGGTGGCATGCTGGCTTCTCCAGCTCTGAGATTTCTGTACAACTCTGAAGGGCATGTGCTGCTTCCTGACGGTGCATGGGAAAAGGATGAGGCACAAACAAGTCAGCTGTAAGAGAAAGGGAGCAGGGGACAATAGTAGAAAAGACTGTTGCCCCGAATAACTCCTCAGTCCTGTTTTTATTAGATATAGACAGTAATCAACAAAGGAGCTGAAGAAGGCTACACATTAATCATATGCCTTGTAGATAAACAAGAAGAAGACAAAATATGTCTTGTCAAGCAATATAGAGCTTATAGTTCAGCAAGCACATTCAAAGGACTTATCTAATTAGCCACAGGTACTCTCCAGGGGAAGGGGAAATAACAGAAAAACGGAAAAGTTAAGCAGGCTGGGATCCTCCCAGAGCGAGCCAGGCATCCCCAGCTGCTTGGCTTCAAGAACATATATCGTCCTCTCCCCCAGAGGCCTGTTGCCAATATGTGTTTTTCTTTTCTTTTCTTTTTTTTAGAGCAGGAGAGGGAACACAAGCAGTGGGAGAGGAGAAGCAGGCTCCCCGCCAAGCAGGGAGCCCGATGCTCAATCCCGGGATCCCAGGATCACAACCTGAGCTAAAGGCAGCCGCTTAATGACCGAGCCACCCAGGCACCCCAATATGTGTTTTTCTTAAGGCTATATCTAAACATCTTTGGTAACTAGTAGAATTTCTCATAGAATTTATATTTTAAGTAATACGTTGTTCTGAGGGACAGTTACAGTCACAGTTTCCTCCTGGGTGGCAGACGAAGTTCTGTATTGTTCCCCAGTCATCCCTAATCTGGAGGGCTTGGGGTCAGGCTTCTATGGATAGAAGCCTGAACACCCAACCTAGGGGTAGGGTTGGGGCCTAGGGGCTAGTATGAGGGGCCTAGGGGCTAGTGCATAGCTAGTGCTATGCCTGCACTAAGGCGGGCTCCCCAGGGACAGGGTTGACTGTGGACACAGAAGCAGGGAAACCCAAGCTAGGGTTAGGGTTGGGGCCTAGGGACATGGCAGGCCCACTCTGCCTGGGCTGAGGCGGGCTCTCTGAGTCACAGAGTTGAGGGCAAGGATCAGGCATTGCCTCAGACTCTGGGTTTGTGTCCAGCCTGGCTGCTGATAGTGAGGGTGGCATCCCGGTGCATGCAGGTTTCTCCTGCTCAGATCATTCTGCTTAGCTCCAAAAGGCATGGTTTCTTCCTGGGTGATAGGCAGAAACTTGGGTGTGGCTCAGGGCTCCCCAGTCTGGAGGACTTGGGGGCAGGACTCTGGGGACAGAAACATGGAAACCCAAGCTAGGATTAGGGTTAGGTGTTAGGGGCATTGCAGGCACATTTTTAGGGTTAGGGCCTTGGAACATGGCAGACCCATTTTCTGGCACTGAGGCAGGCACCCTGGGGTGCTTGTGTGAAGGCATGGGTCAGGCATCTTGTTAGAATCCGGATTTATGGACGGGGTACACAATAGGTGGGGGTGGCCTCAGGGGTCATGCAGGTTTTTCACACTCTGAGGATTTTGCTGAGCTCCAAATGGCATGGTTTCCTCTGGGGTGGCAGGTGGAGTCTTGCAGTGTGGCTCAGGGGTCATCAATATAGAGAGCTTGGAGGCCCAGAGTCTGGACACAGAAGCATGGAAACCCAAGCTAGGCTTAGGGTTGGGGCCTAGGGGCATGGCAGGCCTGCTCTGCCTGTGCTGAGGCAGGCTCCACAGGAGACAGATGAAGGCGAGGGTCAGGCATCACCTCAGACTCTGGGTTTGTGCCCAGCCAGACCCTCGATACTGGGGGTGGCATCAACGAGCATCCAGTTTTCTCCCGCTCTAATCATTATGCTTAGCTCCAAATGGCATGGTTTCCTCCTGGGTGGTAGGCGGGGCCTTGCAGAGTGGCTCAGGGGTCACCAATATAGAGGGCTTGGGGGCCAGGACTCTGGACACAGAAGCCTAGAAACCCAAGCTAGGGTTAGTGTTAGGGCCTAGGAGCATGGCAGGCCCAATCTCCTGGCACTGAGATGTGTGCCCTGGGATGTATAGTTGAAGGCATGGGTCGAGGGGCACGTCAATCTCTGGGTTAGTGACCAGAAGAGCCGTCAAATCTGAGGGTAGCCTTAGGGGGGCATGCAGGTATCTCCCACTCTGAGGGTTCTGCACAGCTCCAATGACAGGGTTTCCACCTGGGTGGCAGGCAAAATCCTGTGATGTGACTCAGAGGTTCCCAATCTGGAGGGCTTAGGGGCCAGACTTCTGAAGACTGAAGCCTGAAAACCCAAACTTAGGTTAGGATTAGGGCCTAGGGGCATGGCAGGCCCCATCTGCCTGGGGTGAGGCGGGCTCCTGGGGGCTGATTTGAGGCCGAGAGTCAGGCAGTGCCTCGGACTCTAGGTGTTTGCCCAGCTGGGCTGTTGATGCTAGGGGTGGCCTCAGGGAGGCATGCATTTTTCCCTTTTTCTGAGGGTTCTTTGCAGCTCCACAGGACACTGTTTCCTCCAGGCTGGTAGGCGGATTCCAGTGGTGTGGCCTGGGGTCCACAATCAGTTGGGCTTCAGGGCCAGGCCTCTGGGGACAGAAGACTGGAAACAAAAGCTAGGATTAGGGTTGGGGCTTAGGGGCATGGCAGGCCTGCTCTGCCGATTCTGAGGCAAGCTCCGCAGGGGACAGAGTTGACCGAGAAGGCAAGGCATCGCCTCAGACTTTGGGTTTGTGCCTAGCTGGGCAGTCGATGCTGGGGGTGGCATTAGGGGACATAAAATTTTCTGTAGCTCTGAGCATTCTGCTTAGCTCCAAATGGCATGGTTCCCTCCTGGGTTGTAGGCAGAGCCTTGGGTGTGGCTCAGGGGTCCCCAATCTGGAGGGTCGGGGGCCAGGACTCTGGGGACAGAAGCCTGAAAACCCAACCTAGGGTTGGGGTCATGATCTGGGGGTATGGTTGGCCTAATCTGCCTGCGTTGAGGCAGGCTCTCTGGGGAGCTGAGTTGAGGGCGAAGGTGAGGCGAAGGTGAGGCGAAGGTGAGGCAAAGCTGCAGACTCTGGGTTTGTGCCCAGCCGGGCCATCTGTTCCGGGGGTGGCCTCAGGGGGCATGCATTTTTCCCTGGCTATGAGGATTTGTTGCAGCTCCAAACTGCAGTGTTTCTTCCAGGATGGTAGGTGGAGACCTGCGGTGTGGCTAAGTGGTCCCTAGTCATGAAGGATTGCGGGCCAGGAATCTGGGGACAGAAGCCTAAAAATCCAAGCTAGAGTTAGGGTTGAGGCCTAGAGGCTTGGCAGGCCCGCTCTGCCTGCACTGAGGTGGGCTCCTCAGGGGACAGAGTTGAAGGCGAGGGTCAGGCGTCGCCTCAACTCTGGGTTTGTGCGTAGCCGGGTCGTCGATGCTGGTGGTGGCATCAGGGGGCAAGCAGGTATCTCCCCCTCTGAGGGTTCTACAAAGCTCCAGGATAGGGTTTCCACCTGGGTGTCAGGCCAAGTCTTTGTTGTGACTCAGGGGTTCCCAATCTGGAGGTCATAGGGGCCAGTCTTTGAAGATGATAGCCTGGAAACCCAAGCGAGGGTTAGGTTTAGGGGTTAAGGCATTATAGGCACATTGTTAGGATTAGGGCCTAGAAGCACAGCAGACCCATTCTGCTGGCGCTGAAGTGGGCGCCCCTGGAGGCTTCTTTGAGGACATGGGTCAGGCATCTCGTTAGAACCCAGGTTTCAGGATAGGGGATTCGCAGTAGGTGGGGGTGGCCTCAGGGGGGCATGCAGGTTTTTCCCGCTCTGAGGGTTCTGGCAGCTCCAAATGGCATGGTTTCCACTAGGTGATAGGCAGAGTCCTGCGTGTGCAGCTCGAGATTCCCCAACTTGGAAGGCTTGGGGGCCAGGACTCTGGACACAGAAGCCTGGAAACCCAAGGTAGGGTTAGGGTAAGTGCCTAGGAGGATGGCAGACCCAATCTCCTGGTGCTGAGACGTATGCCCTGTGGGGCATAAGTGACAGCGTGGGTCAAGGGGTAAGTCAGTCTATGGGTTGGTAAGCAAGGGGATCATCAAAGCTGAGGATAACCTCAGGGGGCATGCAGGTATCTCCCACTCTGAGGGTTCTGCACAGCTGCAATTGACATGGTTTCCACCTGGGTGGCAGGCTGAGTCCTCCGGTATGACTCAGGGCTCATCAGTGTAGAAAGCTTGGGGGCCACGACTTTCAGTACAGAAGCATGGAAACCCAAGCTAGGTTAGGGTTAGGGGCTAGGAACATGGCAGAGCCATTATGCTGGCACTGAGGCAGGCGCCCTGGGGGTCTTGTGTGAGGGCATGGGTCAGGCATCTCCTTAGAATCTGGGTTTGTGGCCAGGAGTACGCAATAAGTGGGTGTGGCCTCAGGGGGGCATGCAGGTTTTTCCTGCTCTGCAGGTTCTGTGCAACTCCAAATGACACGGTTTCCTCCTGGGTGGCAGGTGGAGTCCTGCGATGTGGCTCAGAGGTCATCAATAAAGAAAGCTTGGGGGCCAGGACTCTGGGTAGAGAAGCATGGAAACCCAAGCTAGGTTAGGGTTAGGGCCTAGGAGCATGGCAGGCCCAATCTCCTGATGCGTCTCCTCGGTGTTGGCAGAGCGGGCTTGCCATGCGGATAGGCCCCAACACTAACCCTAGGTTGGCTTTTCATGCTTATGTCCTCAGAGGTCTGGCCCCTAAACCCTCCAGATTGGAAACCCCTGAGTCACACTGCAGGAATCTGCCAGCCAGCCTGGATGAAACAGTGTCACATGGAGCTGCCAGAAACCCTCAGAGCCGGGGAAAACTGGATACTCCCCTGAGTCCAATCCTGTATCAACAGCCCGGCTAGCCACAAACCCAGAGTCTGAGGTGCCACCTGACCCATGCCCTCAACTCACCCCTGGGGAGCACGCCTCAGTGCAGGCAGACCAGACCTGACAAGCCCCTAAATCTTAACTGTAACCCTAGGTTGGAATTTCAGGCTTCTGTCTTCAGAGGTCTGGCCCCTAAGCCATCCAGATTGGGAACCCCTGAGTCACACCGCAGGACTTGGCCTGCCACCCAGGTGGAAACTGAGTCATTTCGAGCTGCACAGAACCCTCAGAGCGGGAGTTACCTGCATGCCCCACTGAGGCTACCCTCAGCATCGACGACCCCTCTGCTCACTAACCCAGAACCTGATGTGCCCCTAGACACACGTCCTCAACTCTGCCCCCTGAGGAGCCTGTCTCAGCAGCAGTAGAATGGGCCTACCATGTTCCTAGGCCTTAACCGTAACCCTAGCTTGGGTTTCCTGGCTTCTGTCCCTAGAGTCCTGGCCCCTAAGCCCTCCAATTGGGGACCCCTGAGCAACACCCAAGGCTCTGCCTACCATCCAGGACAAAACCATGCCATTTGGAACTCTGCAGAATGATCCGAGTGGGAGAAACCTGCATGACCCATGATGCCACTCCCAGTATTGACAGCATGGCTAGGCACAAACAACAGAGTCTGAGGCGACGTCTGACCCTTGCCCTCAACTCTGTCTCCCAGGGAGCCCACCTCAGCGTAGGTAGAGTGGGCCTGCTAGGCCCCTAGCCCCAAACCCTAACCCTAGCTTGGGTTTCCAGACTTCTGTGTCCAGAGTCCTGGCCCCCAAGTCCTCTATATTGGTGACCCCTGAGCCACACCGCAAGACTCCACCTGCCACCCAGGAGGAAACCATGCCATTTGGAGCTGCGCAGAACCCTCAGAGAGGGTTCTGCATGCCCCCCAGAGGCCATCCCCACGTATAGCATGCCCCCTGTCCACAATCCCGGATTCTAACGAGATGCCTGACTACTCCCTCAAAAAAGACCCTCAGGTCACCTGCCTCAGCGTCAGCAACATGGCTTTGCCATGTTCTTAGGCCCTAACCCTAACAATGTGCCTGCAATGCCCCTAACCCCTAACCCTAACCCTAGCTTGGGCTTCCAGGCTTCTGTCCCCATAGGCCTGGCTCCCAAGCCTCTATATTGGTGACCCCTGAGCCACACCACAGGACTCTGACTGCCACCCAGGAGGAAACCATGCCATTTGGAGCTACGCAGTACCACCAGAGCAGAAGAAACCTGCATGACCCTCTGAGGGCACCCCAAGCTTCAAACACCGCCCCCCCCCCCGCCCGCCCCGGACACAAACCCAGATTCCGAGGCGATGCCTGACCCTCACCCTCAACTCTCTTCACGGGAAAGCCTGCTTCAGTGCAGGAAGAGCAGGCCTGCCATGCCCCTAGGCCCCAACCCTATCCCTAGGTTGGGTGTTCGGGCTTCTAAGCCTGACCCCAAACCCTCCAGATTGGGGATGACTGAGGAAAAAGGCAGGACTTCATCTTCCACCCAGAAAGAAACCATGCCCTTCAGAGTTGCAGGGAAATCTCAGAGCAGGAGAAACCAGCATGCCCCCCTGTGGCCACTCCCGGAATCGACGGCCCCTCTCAGTACAAAAACAGAGTCTGAAGCACCCCTTGACCTTAGCCCTCAACTCAGCCCCCTGGGAAGCACACCTCAACGCTGGCAGATGGGTCCTGTCATGCCCCTAGGCCCTAAACCCAACCCTAGGTTGGGGTTTCAGGGATCCATCTTCAAAGGTCTGGGAACCCCTGAGTCACACCACAGGACTTGGCCTGCCACCCAGGTGGAAACCCTGTCATTTGGAGCTGTGCAGAACCCTCAGAGCAGGAGATACCTGCATGCCCCGTGATGCCACCCCCAGTATGGACAGCCCAGCTGGGCACAAACCCAGAGTCTGAGGCGACACCTGACCCTTGCAATCAACTCTGTCTCCCAGGGAGCCCGCCTCAGCGCAGGCAGAGCAGGCCTGCCATGCCTCTAGACCCTAACCGTAATCTTAGGTTGGGTATTCAAGCTTCTGTCTCCTGAGGTCTGGCCCTTAAGCCCTGCAGATTGGGAACCTCTGACTCACAATGCAGGACTTGGCCTGCCACTCGGGGAAATCGTGTCATTTGGAGTTGCCCAGAACCCTCAGAGCGGGAGATACCTGTATGCCCCCCAGAGACTACCCTCACCATCGACGACCCCTCTGGTCACTAACCCAGAGACTGACTTGCCCCTTGACACACACCCTCCACTATGCCCTCCTGTGTCGAATGTCTCCACGCCATGAGAATGGACCTGCCATGCTCCTAGGACCTAACTCTAACCCTAGCTTGGGTTTCCAGGCTTCTGGCCCCAGAGTCCTGGCCCCCAAGCCCTCTATATTGGTGACCCCTGAGCCACACCACAGGACTCTGACTGCCACCCAGGAGGAAACCATGCCATTTGGAGCTAAGCAGAATGATCAGAGCAGGAGAAAAGTGCATGCCTCCTGATACCACCCCCAGCATCGATGGCCCGGCTGGGCATAAACCCAGAGTCTGAGGTGATGCCTGACCCTTGCCCTCAAATCTGTCCCCCAGGGACCC